>CM042426.1:33384118-33689118 GCA_023631565.1 Gymnocephalus cernua | reverse complement strand
TTGGAGATAATAATAATTATATTGCAGATATTCAAACATTCAATGACATAAGATAGACTTTATTGAACCCACACTGGATTGAACTCCTGCCACTTCAAGTCAAGTCAACTTTATTTTTCAATTCTGCAATATAGACATACAGAGCAATTTAAAAATGCGTTTTCCACGGTGATATGCATGCACTTGTTGCAATATGAGAGAGATGCTGTCTTATCTGGATGAAAGTAGGCATCATGAATATTAAAGAATGTGGTTGTGATGAGCCTGTAGCTTTTAACGTAACACATCTACATAGCCTACAGAAATATAATTACATTTCTATTTTAAATGCCTACAGATGTACAAGTTAATCTGAGCGGATCACATTTTGCCTCAACTGGACTGTCTCCACGCTGCGTTCAGCTGGGTGTAAAAACCTCAGGTTATGTTTTACTTACAGGCTGTATTAAATAAATATAAACAGCTCTCAATACACATAATCCATGTTGTAGCGTTATTGAATTAACTTGTGATGACGTTACAAGAACAAAGACAACGTAGGTGGCTGTCTCGATGCCTGTTCACAATTGGCTACTGCAAACGTCAGTGTGTTTTCCAAAACTTTCCCGTTGTCAGTGTTATATTTGTAGCTTATCATTCCGTCATTCATCTGACTTCAAGTCGATTTGAGATGCTTCCATACAGAGATAAGTGAAACAGGCTACTTTCTGAGGTGTTCCCACGTAGCTGATGTTTGTGGAGATCAGTGGAAACGACTGACGCGAGATTAACTTGTGACACAACTTCTAGGCCTATCTACCGTTGATTGTGTTTTATATTGAATTCTACGGACGTGCATTGTTCTTATCACTACGATAGTCTACACTACACATTACTACTCATTTTACAAAGTTGGACAAGACTGTCAAACTCCCATTTTATAGCGATTTGGATATTATCTATAGGCGCAGGTGTTGAAAAGTGACATCAGGTTATGTTCGTGTCTTTATTGTTGTTAGCTAGTTTGTTATCTATAATAGGCCTACCAGCGTTTTATAACTCACTAAAGCGTTTACTATGAATGTCACTAGATAATCTAAAGAAATCAGTGTCTCCGTGCCGTGGTTTACAGTCAGAGACCGTGGTAGAGACACAACGTTACTCGCCAGACAACGAGTGACATTCTCCTAACGAAAACGGCTCATTTGTTCATGTAGTCTGTCGGGTCCTAAACTACTGTCCCAGCAACCCGTTCCTACAGTAATGTTTCACAAGACCCCGACAAATGAATGACTGTGAAAAAAGTGGTGAATTGATCAGAATTGTTTACTGCAACCTCGCCTGCTGCAATACATACAACCAGTTAATTCAAAACCAGTTAAAACGTAACCCGACGGTAGTAGGCTACCTGCTGTGACACAAATTAATCTGGGCGCACTGCGCTCTGTTTTGCTAATTTCAGCGGTCTTCACTCTGTGTTCGAGCTGTGGCGTCAACAAACACCTCAGACTGTTTAATGTGTTTGTAATTAGGTTCATTAAAACAGGATTATGACACAAATAAGAATGACAGCATGAACATTTGAACGATTTATTGACGTTTGCAGTATTTAAAACAGGCATCGATCCAGCCACCTACAGATCATTCATGCAGAGTTTCTCATGGCAAGCCTACGTCGCATCTGGAGTGTCTTATGACCACCTTACACCAAACGATTAAGACGACTGGAGCACCCCAACTCTAGCAAGACTCAGGATTTCATTCTGATAAGGGAAATTAGTCTGCGACGAAATCACTTGAAAAGTCGCTTGGTGTAAGGTCGGCATAAGTCGTTTGTTCAAGCAGCAATTACAACTCATATTTAGGTTTTTAGTGGCAGCGCCATCTAGTGGGTGTAGTAATTATGATGGGTGAAAATCAGGAATTAAAGTGACGAAGTATAGGAGCACCAAATTCCTCGTAATAAGGTAGGTGGTTCAGACAAACACAGGACTTTCACCCAGGAGACCGGGGTTTGTGTTCCATTTTAAAACAGGATGAGTTTGTGATGTGAGTTTTTCTTAAAAACAAATGCTTCATCACATTCTGCGTCACACGCGTAACCGGAAGTGAAGTAACACCTGATTTTAACGCAAACTACAATCTTTTTTGAAACTTCACTTAATAGTTTTGGTGCCTAAACTTAACCAGACTGCGACCATTTTACAATGTTAATGACAGGGCTGTCAATCGATTGAAAAATAATCAAATTAATTACAATAGATATATAATGTGTTGGCCAACACTCCCGATTTCTCAAGTCTCCCTACTTTTAACCCTTTATCCTGCCCTGCTCCCAATGTCATAGTGATGACACAAATGGATGTTTCACGGTTTCTGTGATATGTGCGTGTGATATGATAGGTGCGAGAGCTTCCCGTTTCTAGCCGTTAGCCACGTCCGCAAACACAATGCGTTTTGCCGGGCAGACTTTAGTGTAGAACACGGTGGGGAAAATGACGTTAGCAAACATGCTAATTGTAGCTAACAGCATAACATAAACAGACTGTGGAGTCACAGAGAGGAACTGCTAACATTGGCCCATTCCATGTGAGAGGAATGTCAGAAGCTGATAAAGTCACAAAGGCAGAGGTCAAAATGGCCATGCTAGTCATGAAGAATAACATTTCTTTTTAATTTTGTGAGTAGTTTGGTAAAAGTGTGTAGACATGTTTCCTGACTCTGCAATTGCTCACAAATACACATCAGGGAGAATAAAGACTCCACAAGTACATTTACATTTTTGTACATTTTGGATTGCTTGGATTTAAGGCTCATTAAAAGTAATTTAGTGTACATCGTTGTATTTACTGTATTAATTTGTGGTGTAGGGTTATATGGGGGCGAAGACGTTGTGAGTAAGCCATTCTAACTGATCCCCTAGAAAATCTCTTTTTTACAGCCTAATGTTAGCAGGTATGAATGTGTATTTTTGATTTGGGGGTGAACTGTCCTTTTAAAATCATTGGGAGCATAAGCAGTTCTTACACTGGATGAGGCTCATTTTACTGCAGGTTTTACAGACTGTCAGCACTACTCATCCAGTTCCAGGTTTTTAATAAGATGTCAATACTGGCAAATCAATATATTGGTCTAGGAGGAATGTGTTTGTGTGTGAAGCCCCTGAAAGCTTCACACTCAGTGGAGTAACAGATTATGTTTCCCTCCTCCTCCTCCTCCTCCTCCTCCTCCTGCTCTCTATAAGGCTTGTTTTGTCTGCTGCCGCAGGGAATGACCCTATTGTCTATATCTTTCCTCATTCAACAGGCAGGTTTCTACTCCTCTACATCTCTCTCTCTCTCTCTCTTTCTATTTGTGCTGACATAATAATATACTAATGTGTTCTGCAGAGCTGAGTTGATTTTTCTCTCCTGGAGAAATGCCCTAAAGGAGCTATCTGGCAAGTCCTTATAGACACAACACACACGATCCCTTACACTCTGCTGTCCATCTGGCAAGACAGCACAGGGCACTGACACACACACACACACACACACACACACACACACACACACACACACACACACACACACAAACACAGACTCATATTGATGCCAGGACAGTGATGTGGTTAGTGAACGCTTTGTCACGCTGTCGCTGCATGCTGCATTGTCTGCTAGGGAAATCTTTGGCTGGCTCTCTATTCATGTGCCAGCTGACCCTGCCTTCATTCATTCTCTCTATTTGTTGGGGCTGTAAAGGAGTGGAGTGTGTTGAGAGGCCAATTATCCGGCTGGTGTGCCAGGCCAGTGTCAAGAGAGACAGAGAGAGAGAGAGAGAGAGAGAGAGAGAGAGAGAGAGAGAGAGAGAGAGAGAGAGAGAGAGAGAGAGAGAGAGAGAGTGAGAGTGTGTGTGTGTGTGTGTGTGTGTGTGTGTGTGTGTGTGTGTGTGTGTGTGTGTGTGTGTGTCTAGTTCTATGGTTGTGAAAACTGGTCTGGTTTCCATGTTTTAGGCGCCTATGTTTGACAAAGCCTAATATGAGCGTGGGTTTAGGACAGCAATGCCCACATCCTAAATGGCAACTGTTAGGAATTAATTTAAAAGATGTAATAAGTTATCATTTATTTTTAAAATATTCTGTTGTTCAATCTACTCATGCTGTATTGAAAAATCCTGATTCTATAATTATGTAAAAAAATAAAGCAAAAAAACAAAACATGTTTACTTGAATCTCACACTACACTGGAAACTTCAAGCAAAAAGGGATTAAATGAGAGTTGCAAATTATGGGTACTTTCAGACGGTATAAAATAGGCAGCAGAGTTACATAATTATATCTATATTCTAATTCTATCTAATAAATAGTATGATTGATGAAAACATGTATTAGGTGATCCAGTAGGAAGAATTGGGGTGAGCATCTGTTGCTCATCTGATGGCCACTAATTAAGGCTTCAACTGAAGGGTCAAAGTTGACATCAAATGGAGGGGGGGGGGGGGGGGGGGGGTGTCACAATTAACCCTTGGGACACACCCAGGAGGCCATTTGTTAGGTGGAAGGAAGGCTTGCGGTATAAAGTTTAATCGTAGTACGGCCAATGATGGTAGTATCAGTACGCCATGCGGTTCACAGCTTATGTGTGAATAATAAGCTAATATTTTAGAAGGTTAACTACCGTTTTTTTCAACCTGGACCCTATTTTCCTATGTTTTTGTGTCTAAGTGACTGATGGGAACAACAGTCTTTGACTTGGTCCAGTATTAAGCAAGACTGCTGCAGTCGGCAGTCAGCTAAACAAGCAACAATGTAAGATAATAGATTAATAGAGCAATTGTGCAGCTTGTGTTTACCTTCATGTCCTTGTTTTGCCACTGACATTAATATTTTCATAATGTTGTCAGACACTTAGAATAATAATCTGAGCCTGTCAGTGGCAAAATAAAGCACTTTTAGTGGACCAAATTGTTTATACACATTTTCTCCATAAGGTTACATTGCAGCCCTGTCTGTGGGTGCTGGTTACAGTGTTCACGCTTAACACTGGACCAATGTCAAAGATTGTTGTTCCCATCAGTCACTTCACACAAAAACATAGGAAAATAGGGTCCAGGTTAAAAAAAACGGTAGTTACCCTTTAATTATTTAATATTTCTGTTTCAGTGGCCTTTAATGAACACCATTTCCAACAAGCCCAAGACATTTGTGGGTTACCAGCTTGACAATAGAGTACAGTTGAGTAGCTGCAGATAGACTACTGTATGCAACTTTACTGTAGCCAAAGTGACCACAGTTTTAACAGTGGTCACACATGGACATAACAGCACTGAACTTCCTAATTTCCCAATATTTTCATGAGTCACTTGCTTTAAAATATGTCGTCATAGGTAATTACACATTTTGACATGTCAGAATAGGAAAATAATCAAATAAATGATGCCTAAATTCATAGCTGCTTCAGTTTCAGGGTCCTGGTATTGTGTATGCTGGCTCATTGTCACACTGTCATGGTTTACTGGGACATTTGAACAGTGGGACCACATTAAACAACAAACTCCTGGTTACATGTAGGTACAGGGTGTTTGCTTCTTGTTTTGCGTCTGTGATAAAGCCATTGAAATATTTTGTCTGTGACATGCTTATATGTAGTGTGACAGTAGCAACACTGTTGGGAGTAACAGCGTTTAAGTATAACGGCGTTACTAACAACGTTATTTTTTCAGTAACGGAGTAATCTAATTAATTGCTTTCCCCATTGTTGCAACGCCGTTATCGTTTCCGCAAATGTAAAGTGGTGCGTTACTACAATTTGGTTGAATGAAGCATGAGGTGTCAGGTTTTGGCTACACATCAGCTGCCTGGAGAGAGCGGGGGGGGGGGGGGGGGGGTGACCGTTGCAAATGCGATGATGATTGGCTGGGTGGGCGGATGCCCTGCTCGCTGTCTCACTGCACGCTCTGACTACCACTAAACACAGGATAGCGACAATGGTGACAAGCCAGGGAAATCCTAAGGTAGCGTTCTCGAACTGGAAGTGCAGGCACTACTTCTCGCTCATTGAAATTAAAGGCAAGAATGTTTATGTAACATGCACGCTATGCCCAGGAAAAAATACTTTATCCACGTCTGCCTCAAGCAACTCCAATCTTATGAAGCACCTCACATGAACACATGCTAACACGACACTTGCTGCTGCTGCTAACCCAACCCCAAATGCAGCGAGCGTGAGCTCCAGCGAAGGAAACAGAGCGACTTTGTTAAAACAAGCAACGCTCGATTTTTCGGGTCAGCAACAGGTGACCAAGGCCGAGCTGAACACATTGATTGTAATTTTATTTCTATGCATATCATATGGCAGGCTGCAATCTATTGAGTTTAAATAAATACCAAATGTTCTAAAATACTGTATATAGTGTTTTTATTCTTCAGTTAATATAAACATCTTTGACGTTAAGATGTTATAGAACGTAATAGCGTTATAGAACCTAAAAAATAACGTCACTTACATTGCTAAGTAACTAATTACTGTACAATGTGGTGAGTTACTAACTCAGTTACTTTTTGGGAGAAGTAATTTGTAACTGTAACTAATTACTTTTTTAAAGTAAGATGACCAACACTGAGTAGCAGTGATGTCAGTGATGTCAGTCATACAGTAGTTTGGATCAATTTCCAGCATAATGTTCTGCGGGATGTCCCCTACCTTCTGCTCTCTGTGTGTTGCCGTTGTCTAACTCCATACGCTTCAGGGAAACAACAAGAAACTACAAGCAAGCTACAGCTGAAAATGGCAAGACCAGACCTTACTCTACAGTGCTGTGGAGGTAGGTCTGGCAAAGCGAGACTAGTCACACAGCAATAAATATCAAACATTTACTAAAATGAGCTACCATGAGCTACTGGTCATACTTGGTCAAGTAAGGCTGTAGCAGCGAAAACATTTTAAACATTTTAAAACATTTAATTTCTTCATAGCAGTGCAAAAACACTTTTCAGAAACAATTTGGTTGTGACAGCTTTTGCTAACTTAGATTCCAGGTAGCATTACTATCCAGAAACATTTCTGAAACCTGCAGATTTCCTTACGAAGAAATCCACAAGGTTCAAAAGGTAATGTGTAGGTGTGTGAGAGAGACTTTCTGTATTTTGCAGTACATTCTCAGTGGAGCACACACGCACGCACGCACACACACACACACACACACACACACACACACACACACACACACACACACACACACACACACACACACACACACACACACACACACACACACACACACACACACACACACTCACTCACTCACTCTCAAATACTCTGTCAGGACTGAACTGGCACTGACTGTGCCAAACTGACTGTGCCAAACTCTGCTAGGCCAACTCGCCCACGCTCTCTGAAGACCCCAGCCTGCCGGCGGGCTGCTGTCTTTCCAAACAACCTGAACTGAACATGGATCAGTTTCCACTGAAGCCGCCCTCCTGACACTGTGTTTCTGCACCGTGAAACACTGCTGCTCCCTCGTCACCTTGATATAGAGGAGAAAATGTTTCACATGGGTTTCGTTCCCACACAAAACAATAAGGACAATGAAAAACAACCTCAGCTAGTGGGTAACATTTTCCATTCTGTGGCAGCCGACACGATGAGAGCCAGATGAGCTGCAGTGCTCCGAGGTAATGGACTGTAAAATGAGTTGTCCTATCATTTGCAGAGAATAGAGCTGTGAACTCTGCTAAAAGATACACTGTGTGTGTGTGTGTGTGTGTGTGTGTGTCTGTGTGTGTGTGTGTGTGTCCATGCATGCAGTTGTGTGAAAGTCTTTCCTCCTTTTTTACTGTATACACAAACTGCTGAAGACACAGAATCTGCAGGACTTTCATACAGTAGGAATGTTCTCTTGAGTCAAGTACAACCCCAAATCAGAAAAAGTTGGGACAGTATGAAAAACACAAATAAAAAAAGAAAGTAGTGATTTCTAAATGTACTTTGACTTGTATTTCATTGCAGACAATGTGAACACAAAATATTTCATTTTTTGTCCGGTCAACTTAATTTCATTTGTAAATATACATCCTTTCCTGTCATTCAGACCTGCAACACATTCCAAAAAAGGTTGGGACAGGAGCAATTAAGGGTTAGTAATCAGGTAAATTGGTTAAATAATGATGTGATTTGAAACAGGTGATGTCAACAGGTGATTGTAATTATGATTTGGTACAAAAGCAGCATCCAAGAAAGGTCTAGTCCTTTAGGAGCAAAGATGGGCCAAGGATCGCCAGTTTGCCAACAAATACGTGAGAAAATTATTGAAATGTTTAAAAACAATGTTCCTGAAAGAAAGATAGGAAGACATTTGCTTATTTCACCTTCAACAGTGCATAACATAATTAAAAGATTCAAGGAATATGGAGGAATTTCAGTGCGTAAAGGACAAGGGCGCAAGCCCAAGCCCAAGCGCAAGCGCAAGCCCAAGCTGAACAACCATGATCTCCGATCCCTCAGGCGGCACTGCATCAAGAATCGTCATTCATCTATAAGCGACATCACCACATGGGCTCAGGACTACTTTCGAAAACCTTTGTTAAGTACCACAATATGTAGTTACAGCCACAAATGCCAGTTAAAACTGTACTGTGCCAAAAGGAAGCCCTATGTTAACAGTGTCCAGAAGCGCCGTTGACTTCTCTGGGCTCGGAGGCATCTGGGATGGACCATCACACCGTGGAAACGTGTACTGTGGTCAGATGAATCAGTATTTCAGGTATTGTTTGGGAGAAATGGACGCCGTGTGCTCCGGACCAAAGAAGAAAAGGATCATCCAGACTGTTACCAGCAACAAGTCCAAAAGCCAGGGTCTGTCATGGTATGGGGTTGTGTCAGTGCCCTTGGCAAAAATAACTTGCACTTCTGTGATGGCACCATTAATGCTGAAAAGTACATAGAGATTTTGGAGCACAATATGCTGCCTTCAAGAAGACATCTTTTCCAGGGATATCCATGCATATTTCAACAAGATAATGCAAAACCACATTCTGCACACATTACAAAATCCCGGAGGAAGAGGACACGGGTACTTGACTGGCCTGCCTGCAGTCCCGACCTGTCTCCAATAGAGAATGTGTGGTGCATTTTGAAGCACAAAATGCGACAACGAAGGCCACGTACTGTTGCCCACCTTAAGACTTCTTTGCAGCAAGAATGGGACAAAATTACACCTGAAACACTTCATCACTTGATATCTTCAGTCCCTAAAGGTCTTTTAAGTATTGTGAAAAGGAATGGCAACATTACAAAGTGGTAAATGCTTTACTGTTCCAACTTTTTTTGAAATGTGTTGCAAGAACCAAAATAGGAATTTTGTTTTTTTTAAACAAAAACAATACAAATCATGAGGAACACATTAAATTATTTGCTGTTGTATTGTCTGCAATGAAATACAAGTCAAAGTACATTTAGAAATCACTACTTTCTTTTTTTATTTGGGTTTTCCATACTGTCCCAACTTTTTCTTATTTGGGGTTGTAGACTCAGTCCTTGTGCCATACACCAACATGAATCCAGCCAGAGCCAGTTAGTTAAGCACCACTGCAGGATTCCCCAGCTCTCCTCACCCCTCACTGGATCCCTGTGTGTGTGTGTGTATGTGTGTGTGTGTGCATTTTTTGTACTTAAGTATTGCAAGTAGTTCATTTTAAAATGTACTACTCAAGTACTAAAAGTAAAAGTACAAGTATTGTGTTATGTAGTTATTAAAGAAAGCAGTCAAATTTTGAATATCATATTGTTCATATTGAGTTAAACTTTTTACTTGGTAGTAAGAGGTGCATTACAGGCAGTCACAAGCTGTACATTGCTGGATATAGAGGAAGTTTCTGAAATAAACCCCAAAAAAGGTACATTTATGTCACAGCTTTTATAACTACTATTATCTGATATAACAGTGGGCTATAATCACTTATTAACAAATACAGAAATAAAATGTACAATTATCACACACTTGCACAGTTTAAAATGAACATGGGATTTCTTACGTAACACGTAATTATCGTACGTAACTAACGTAGCTGTAACTACACACACTGTAACCTACACAGTCTCCGTAGCATGAGGAATTCACAACAGTAATGAGTAACGATGCAGCACATAAAAAATGTATCGGAGTAAAAGTTTTAAACTCATCGAAAATATGTACTCAAGTAAAAGTGGAAGTAGGAGAAAAAAATAATACTCCAGTAGAGTACAGATACAGCCTTTTAGTACTTAATTACAGTAGTGAAGTAGTTCTACTTCGTTACTATACAGCTCTGACCATTAGTCACAATAACTGCTTTAAAGTAAAAAAGTAAAAATAAAATGTAAAAATAAACTTTGTCGGTGCTCTCTTGGTGAAAAACTATGTAATGACAACATTTGTAAATGACCTCAAACATATCTTTGGCATTACTGTGCAGCAAATACTTGTTACTTATAAGTTAGTCTGGATCAATGGAAGTTCATTTCCAGGACAATTGCCTGACTATCATGTCTGGGGATGCAGCATATCACTCCGCGCAAGTAGCAGTGCTTCCCTTTCTGAGAATATAGTTCCCAGTTTATATATGGTTAGAAGATGGCTGTGTCTCATGTGACGTTGTTATTTGTACACGCTGTGACTATACAAATCACAACATGTAAATAGGAACATGTTGCCGTTATTTTGTCACTTATTCGGAGCAGTAGGCTAGTTGGAGCCGGTTACCTCCAGGATCTGTGCTAGGCTAAGCTAACGTTGGAGCCGTCAGACAGAGTTACGACACGCACGGAGATGAGAAGGGTATGTATCGACTTGTCTAACTGTCGAGGTTTCGGTGAATAAGCTAATGTCCCAATAAGTCGGCGTGTTCCTTTAATGTTTGACCAGACAAGATAATCATGTGCATTTCTGCACATGTAAAACAGCCTGCTTGAATAGCACCATCACCAGTGTGTACAACTGCTGCTAAAGTATTAATAATAAAAAATACAGAATACTACTATGTTTAATTGCTTTTACAAAACATGCTCATATACTGAATTTGTGCCAGGTGTGTGCACATTTGGATACTATATGTATATAAAGTAGTTATTTGGTCATTTTTTTATTATTCTACCCAATCTCAGTATTCACCCATGACCTGTAGTCTAAGATAAATGAACAAACAGGTTGAGCACATGCTTATTATTCAGTCCCTCCAGAAAAACGCGATTATGCGATCGCAGAATTCAATGCATAATCAGCCAAAGTCTGCATATTAATGCGGGGGCCGCATTTTTTCAAATACGCCGCATAAATTGCCGATTTCCGCGCAAAATATGCGGGGCTTGCATGATTTCATAATCCCCGCATTTTCGTTCCAAAAAATCACATATATCTCAGCAGAAAGTTGAAAAATGTTGCGTTTACTTCACACAAGAGCAGCCATTTTCCCCTGTTGCCATGGGAACGTTATGAAGTGACGTAATTTCACCTACTGAGAACACTGTGTTGGGGGAATCACTTCTTTTCTCTTTTTCATCAAACCGCAGTTTTTGCAAGTTCCCGCAATTTTTGCAAGTTCCCGCATTTTCTTCGCATAAAATGGCATAAATATCCCGCATATTCCATCACATTTTTTAAGAAAACGTGCCGCATAATCAAGGATTTTTGCCCGCAACAATCACAAAAATACTCCGCGTTTTTCTGGAGGGACTGATTATTCTGTTTCAGGGTTTGTGTGTGAAAGTGGTGTCAGCCTGCAGACCCATCCCTCTTCCGCTTTCACTGCCTGTCCCCTACAAATTACATTCTGAAACCATCCATTACATTTGATTTAGCATTTCCAAGAGCTATATGCGGTGTGACGCACACTCATTTCAAAACACCTGCAAGCTCCTGTAATCACCTTGTTTGACGTGCACCGAGCTCAGAAAGGTGGTTGTGTGACTGAGCTGCCTTTGAGCCAACACAAATGCCTTATAGAGTTAAATAAATTGGTCTGCTGGTCACCCTGGTTAATTGCTTGATTTGAAAAAAATGTCAAGCGGGGCAAACTCAGACATGCAATTACAGTCAAACAAAATGGATTTATTGTACACCCTGGTACAAAAAAACAGGTAACAGTCTCCAAAAACACTGGCAGGCAGTAGACAAAAAGTAAATCTGGCAACAGTATTTAAAAACGCTAAACTCATGCTCGCATATAAGGTGTTGCTGTGAATTAAGCTGTGTGACTGCGAGACTCTCATCTAAGGCAATGAGTTCCCACTGGTGGGTCTGACAATGTCTATCCTTAGAATTATTCTCCTCCCTTTTTATTTTTATTTTTTATTATTATTATTTTTTTGTATGTGTGTATGCATGTATGTGTATATATATATATGTATTAGGGCTGTCAGTTTAACGCGTTATTAACGGCGTTAACGCAAACCCATTTTAATGCCGATAATTTTTTTAACGCACGAGTAACGCATAGAGAGAGCAACGGGATCTGTTAGTCCACTTCTTTAACTGTCTATGGCCACACCATGTCCCGCCCTACGAAGCAGCTGATTGGTTTGGTTTAGGCATTTCACCGCGAGTGGTGAGGATAGTGGATTGGCCAGGGGATAGGACCTGAACAAATGGAGTTACGTTACCTTCGACGCCTGGCCAATAGTAGTGATTGAAGGGCGGGTCTTGTAATTTCGCAGACCGCAAACAAAACAGACACAAGCCTCGGCCGGTTTTAGCTTGCTAGCCGCGTAGCTTGTAGGCTCGTGACGGCGATTATCTTCAGAGCGAGCGAGTAGTGACTCTACAGTCAGTGAGAGAAACAAATGAGGCAGTACTACCTGTAGTACTATCTGCAGTACTATCTGCAGTAGCCTACTATCTGCAATGGAACATCGAGGTAACAGCGTTACATTATGTGACAGATTATTAGATCCAAGTGTGAATGTTAGTGTGAAATTGAACATAACGTATATGACAATGTTGTTTTCAATAAAAAAACAGTCACAAAGCAAGCCGATCTACTTTTCCATGCTGATAAGAGAATTAAAATGAGAAAATATAATGGGACAAAAAGAAATCAAGGGACATTTAGAATAGATAAAAATGTGCGATTAATAGCGAGTTAACTATGACATTAATGCGATTAAATATTTTAATTGCTTGACAGCACTAGTATCTTTTGGTATGCATTTCAGAAAAAAATGGTTAGGATTCAGGTGAAATTGCAAATAGTGATTAATCATGATTAATCCACTGAAAATTCTGATTAATTTGATTAAAAATTTTAATCATTTGACAGATGTATGTATGTGTGTATGTATATATGTATATTCTTTTTTATTTTATTTTTTTCTCTTCCTCACTAAAATTATTTAATGGCAAGGCAATGGCACAGTTTGTAAAGTAATGTTTAAATTGTTCAATAAAAAGTTTATCACAAAAAAAAAAAATACGCTAAACTCAGACTCAGGGAAAAAAAGCTGGAACGCTAAACTCGAAGGTATAGACGAACTAGCATGGGTGTGAATATATACACATGAGGGAGGAGAGGAGACAATTAGACACAGGTGCAGTACATTAGGGCTGGCAAGGTGATCACACAAGGCGGGAAGGCAGACAAAGACTGGAAGGAAAGTGATCAGCAACACAAGCACACGGTGAGTATCAAAATAAAACAGGAAGTGAGCAAATTAAGAAGAATGTGAAAGAAACCTAAAAACATGACCTAGGAGTGGGAGCTGGGCATGACAAAATTGGAAGTCATTTTTTCTGCTGACTGTTTGACTCTAAGTGGGCATTCACACAAAACGCAGGTCTTTCCATTCATTTTGAATGGGGGTAGTGCGTTTAGGCTGTGGCAGGGGCTGGCGGGGCCGCAGTGGGTTGCCTCTGGCGCAAAGTTAAAGCGTAATTCTCACCAAAATACAACCTAGGGTGTTTTTGTGAGAGTATCCAAGTCAAACTTTAGTTTAAAAGCATAATTAGGACGGAAGCACCACTTTTAAGCTTAACCGTATTCTCGTTTTTCGGTCAAATGGCCTTTTGAATGGGAGAGCTAGGGGCACTTTTATGCTAGCCTCAAAATAGCTATTTTTGAAACACTAAGAAGGCTCAACACAACATGAAACTTTGCTTCAAGTATCACCAGGGGCTCTACACATTAATGCAAGCATTGAGAACATTGTTGGGATTTTGATAGGCTTTATGTGTCTCCTCAAATGACTTAATCTCTCCCAAGTTCTCTATCCACCCACACAGCTACATTTGTGCGGGTGTTGGCCTTCTTTGTAGAGTGAAAAGAATGTGTTATTGAAATGACCATTGCATAAGTATTATCTTGTTTAGCATGCAAAGTGGAAGTAGTATTTGCATTTTAAAGAGCTAGAAATTATCGAGAGAACCCTTGAGCTTCCGATTCATTTGTTCTGAAATCATATTGCTCTCAAGTGCTTAAATAACTGTCATTTGAATAATGCATTTGATATCTTAGCCCATTTTATTTGCATATGCTCACTGTCTGTCAATGAGAAATTATGTACGTGTGTACGTTGAATGGAAGCACAATTCTTCAGTGAGGTAACAATAACAGACAATTAGGAAACCATCTGTGGAAGGTCATGCTCATGAGATCATGGGATGGATTTATGTTGGAAAATGTGCCCCGAGATTTTAGTTAAAAGAATGTTTTGGTTAATTTTTTTTTTTTATGTTTTCTTTTTTTTGTGTGTCTATTTCCATTGTTTACTTAAAATGTATGTATTTATTTCAAATATTTGCGTGCATTTGCACACATACAGTACGTGCTGAGCCCACTATAGATTTGTGCTCTTTGTATGGGTGTGTTTTGGTGGTGAATATCAGTGTCTCGTTCCCATGACTCAACCTCCAGCGGTGCTGCTGCTAAGAGCAGACTGTGGAAACACTTGGTGCCTCACAAGGTGCCCCGAGGCTCCAATCCCATGTACACTCTCAAACCCCCAAACCTAAAAGCAGGGAAGGTGAATAAGCTGAGATGACGTCAGATCAGCATCCTGAGGCACTGTGAGCTCTGTCTGGCTTCAGCCTGTATCATCCTGAAAGTGATACGGAAAATGTTACAGGTCCGACCAGGTAAGATTGCCATTGTGACTTTTACGTAAAAGTGACCAGGGTACTTATTCAGACATAAGCCTGGTAGGTTAAAGGGTAACTTTGGATTTAATGTATAACTAGAACTGCAAGCAGAGGCAAAATTCCGGAAATTTGACTAAGTGCGAGCTCCAAAGTCTGTAGTGAAATTCAATGGCAAATTTCCCATTCATTGAGTAAAAGGCTAAAACACTTCTACCTCAATTATAGCGCCCCCTAAAGGGCGATCATCAAGTTTTGTGATGATAACATTTACTGCGGCAGAGATATTGCCATTGCAAATGTCCCATTTAAATGCATTGACTTATTTGCCAAAACGCGTCTACGTTTATTATAGCGCCCCCTAACGGGCTCGGAGTGGAATGCCAAAAACAATACCAAGGTTTGCTCTGATACCTATTAAGGGTGCTCCGATCGATCGGCCACCGATCGGTATCGGCCGATAATGGCTTTAAATAGTTTGATCGGTGGTCTCCATAAAGGCCGATCAGATAGGCCGATCAGATTACGCACTACCACGGATGTATTAGGAGCGCACTACTCCTGAGAACATTTTCAAAATGGCGGCGTCCCTACATTCAGCTGTCTGGCAGTTCTACAAGGTGTCTGAACGGTGGCAGAACAGGAGTTGGCCCGCGGCCGGCCGCAGAACGAAGACACTAGGAAGACGGCTACTGCTTTTAAAAGCGTCTGCCACCGGTGGTGCTCCGGCAAACGTGTTTGTGATTACACCATTCTGACGCTTCTACTGCCTCTGGAGCACCGCTGGTGGTCCGCCGACTCATTGCTATCTGGGAAAAGACAATACATTAGCGATTAGCAACGTGTGTACCGAGGAAATACCACAAGGCGGAAATCTCCAAAGACATTTCAACACCACCAACCTCATCAGACATTTGAAGGTTAGTCACAGAAAGGAGGATGAGGAGTTTTCACAGTTAGCTAACGCTAACGCCTCCAAACACAAACACGCGGACCTGATTGGTTCTCGAGTGGTACTCATTTGAATAAAGTTAAACTTTTGTTAACTTTGTTTCACTCCCCTTGGCGATTCGCTCTCATCTTGCCCAATCAGGGTGAATTTCGTCTCCATTCAACCTCAATGAGAGCGAAGCGAAATTTCGCTGTGTGGAACCCTACCGTAAGGCTTTCTAATGTGCAATGTGAAATGTTGGAGTTATACGTTTTACGTCACTATAGCGCCACGTAGTTGTCCATATGTGTAATTTTTGGTATATGAGGTCCATGAAGCATGCACACTACACTATAAATTTGAAGTTGCTCACATTAGTGTAAGTGGTGAATCCAAACCTGGGTCCCATAGACCACGCCCACTTTGACGAATCAGGTCTCAGGAGTGGCCCTAGATGGTACCTTCCAAATTTCGTAAAAATCGGATGAGCTGTTCATGAGATATAAACTTTTGGGACTTTTAGTGCCCCCTAGTGGCCAATCGTTGTATAATTTGTTGGGCAGCCTCAGAGGGTCATGCCAAACAACAATCTAAAGTTTTGCATTGATAGCATTTTTTTAGGCCGAGATGTGGTAAAGTTTGTGTTTTCATAGCTAGCTACACAAATTTGGTTGTACGTTATTTGTGCAATTTTTATCCAATAAAAGTTCTTTTGATAACTTTTTTGTCAAGTTGGTCTGGCGATACTATGTACCAAGTTCCGTGCAGATCTGTTGCATGGTCTAGGAGGAGTTTGAAAAGTAGGTTTACAATAAATCGCTTTATACATTTTTAAATGACTTTGATTTATATATATATATTTAAATCAAAGTCATTTAAAAATTAAATCAACAGGGTGAATCGAGATCGCGATTTTATAACAATTAATCGTGCAGGCCTAGTACAGTCACCATCTCACACCATGGAAGCTGTAAAAAACGGATTTTCCTTGATAGTTAAAAGTCAACCTTTAAATTTGTCTTCTCATTTTATCCACCTCTAGGAGGTGGTCTCAGTCCGGTTACAAACGTACTCTGGTACGCTTCGGTACGATTTGTTTGTGGTGAGAACTTGAGCCGACCTGAAACCACCCCAACGATGTACTCAGCAAGTCTGAGCTAATGTCTCCTGTAGTCAGGTGTTCTTTGCAATCTGCGATGCGTCAGAGCAGCAAACTCTAGCATCTTGCAATATATATATATATATATATATATATATATATATATAATATCTAACTCACAATTTGTGTTTAAGCTTTATGTCCCACACAGACAGTTACACTCAAAGGGAAAGTCTCTAAGCTGGCAGAAGATGGTGGTGCTATCACTGCAGACAGCAGTGGAGGCAACAATCAAATCTACTGTCAGACACCAGAAAGAAAGATTATGTAGCCTCCTAGGCAAGTGTACTCCTCTGTCTTATGAACACATTGATAGATCAGAAATGATGTTAATCATTTTATTTATATGTCTATATCCTTCCAATAGGAGAGGATGCTACCGAATCTGCCACAACCAAGGCTGTCAAATGCTGCAACATCTTCCATCATAACAGCTGGCCAGAAGACCAAGAGGACTTAGTGTACCATGGTGCTGATGACCTAGCATTCCTCTTGGATCACTTCTCCCCTGTCCTCACAAGGTAGCATAGTGGACCACTACATAATAGTATGTAGCAGGGGCGGACTGGCCATCTGTGTGATCTGGAGAATCACAGAACGGCCGGTACTCCAGGACGGCCGGCGGGCCGGCCCACCACCCGCCACACACGCAGTCATCACCTGTTTTTTCCCCCACTAATCTGTTTCACACTCCAGTACTGTAGGTGGCAGCAATGCACCTTTAAGTTGGATGCCAACTGGCCGTGGCCGCCAAGTAAGGAGAAGAAGAAGTGGAAGAGGAGGAAGAAACCAACAGCAAGGACGTTAGATAGAAGCATAGAAACAAACAAACAATATGCATAACGCGGCCGCGGGTAAAAAACGGAAAGAAAAGGGTGGGGCTGAGAAGGCGAGAGAAAAAAAAAAAGCGGAATTTAGATAGTGAAGCCGCTAAATGTCGCAAACTAACTGAAATATTTAGCAGCACAGCCAGCAGTGAAGAAGTGAGCCAGACAGCTATGCAGCAACATGCCACCAGTGATGATGAGGGACAGAAAGATGAGCTGGTCTCACAGGCAGACAGGGGCGGACTGGGACCAAAATTCAGCCCTGGAACTGTAGCCACACCAGCCCACATTACCACGACCACGCAGCCCCACCGTGCATTCACTAATTACATTTGTGTAGAGATGGTGAAATAATATAAGCAGTACCTTATGTAACATATTTATAAATATTTAATGTAAATAACTGGCAAACAATGCTTACTACTTTTTAAAGAACACACAACAAATTTACACTACTACTACAATACTGCCTATTTAACCCGTTTGTATGCTGTTACTGTCATTCTCTACAGTATGTTGTTGTTGTCACTGTCTGTTCTATTGTCTGTGTTTCTCTCTGTTGACATTGCACATATTTGTCTGTCTTGTTCTCCATCTTTTCATCTGTTTTAACTCTAACTCTGCAATTTAAATTATATATATATATATATATATATACACACACACACACATACACACACTGTCTGTGATTATACTTCAGGGTTTTTCCTTGCCTCAGAATTGGCCTTTGGGGGAGCACATAAAGAAGGGGGGTCCGGGGGTCCTCCCCCAGGAACTTTTGAGGGTAAAAGACTTCAGTTCCTGCATTCTGATACCTTTTAATGCACCAATTTATGGTAAAAACGTCTATATTTATGGCAAGGAAATCAAAATTCTGGTGGCAGGTAACAATTCAAAATCCAAAACATAATGTAATATTATTATATTCAGTAGTCCAGTTAGGGGGCTTTCAAATCTGGGACAAGGGCCGGATACGACAACACACAGCATGAACAGTGCTTTATGGTAACCTTTTTTTCCCAAGGAGCACGTTTTGCTCCCACTGTGAAAAAATGTAGGATTGACTTACAGAGGCTACTGCTTTTACTGCTAAATTATACAATAACACAATCATGTTATGGATACAAAATGTTGTGGCATGTTGCTGCATAGCTGTCTGGCTCACTTCTTCACTGCTGGGTCTGCTGCTAATATTTAACTGCGAGGTGCTGCTGCTGGCTGTGCTGCTAAATATTTCAGTTAGTTTGCGATATTTAGCGGCTTCAGTATCTAAAGGCCCACCCCTTTCTTTCCGTTTTTTACCTGCGGCCACGTTATGCATATTGTTTGTTTGTTTCTATGCTTCTATCTAACGTCTTTGCTGTTGATTTCTTCCTCCTCTTCCACTTCTTCTTCTCCTTACTTGGTGGCCACGGCCAGTGCAGCTGGCATAAAGGTGCATTGCTGCCACCTACAGTATGGAGTGTGAAAAAAAAACAGGTGATGACTGCGTGTGTGGCGGGTGGTGGGCCGGCCCGACGGCCGTCCTGGAGTACCGGCCGTTCTGTGATTCTCCAGATCACACAGATGGCCAGTCCGCCCCTGCAGGCAGATACAGGGCAAGTAAGTATGGAACATGAGGAGAAAGAGAGTTACTTGCTAGGGATGATGTTAGGAAGTGATATTCAGGTTGCTACATTTTTAATGATTACAGTAGTTAAAACAGCTAAACAACATTTTAGCTGTAAAATGCGACATGCAGTAGCTAATATTAAGAAATATGTTGTGCTTTTACTTTTAAAAATGTTGGTAACGTTACAGTTAATGCGTAAAACTTTGAAGATTTTGAACACAGAAGTTACATTTGTAATGGTGTATTTTCATTTAGATGTTGTGTTATTATTTGTGCAGTAAGATTAATTACTGCAAAAATAATTAAGATTATTAAGTAATAAATTCATTTTAAGACAGCATGGAATAGATTGTATAATAGATTGTATTGCATATTACACAATCTATTCCATGCTGTCTATGTATCTATATGTTTTATTTAATCCATTCCATCATTTGTTTATTCAAGTTGAGCTTAGACCAAGAGCAGAGAAAGACACCCACTCCAGCGGGTCAGTGAAAGTAAAGAGTTTAAACATGTTTAGTGTTCCCTGGACACAAACCAGTCAGAGACATTAAAAAGGAGTTCCACAGTATTGCAGGTGAATGATGTAAACCATTTGAAATAAAAGATTATGAATTATAATTCTGTTAATGATGGTGCTGCAGCCTCGGAATGGGATTAGTAGCCTAGGACGTTTTCGCCCGCAGTATTGCACCTAAATGAAATAGATTTTCAGTAATATTAGCTTATGATTAAATATGATATACATTTCATTGGAATATACGCATTTACTCTAGCAGCAATTTTCTACAACGCAAATTCTCTCTCTTTGCAGCAGCCGCTGTGTTGCTTTTTAAACATAATACGTGTTCAAACTTGCATATGTGCGCATGAGTATTTCCGCCGACCCGTTTGTTTGTGGTTGTTGCCATGGTGAATCGTAGTATCATGGCTCCATTCATGCTGTCTTTGGTGCACGTGCGTAACCCTGAGTCAACCTACTCCGAGTTGATTGAACCAACTCGAATCAGCTGTTGTGAAACCGAAAACTCAGAGTTTCCATCTCAGGATAAATCAACTCAGAGGTCAGAGGTCAGACTCAGAGTTTATTGAACCTCCTACCTGAAACGGACCCCTGTGCTATTGCTATAATTTGGATGGTATAGTGTCATGAGCCACAATTAAAGTCTTGTGACACTCATGCCAGGCGGCAGGCATTATTGCTGTTGTTGTCGAGTTTCCGCGCCGATTGCTTTGGGCCGGGCCTAGTCAAAGTCCAGGGCCGTTTTTTAGTCCCAGTCCGTCCCTGGTATGTAGTAGTGCTGGTAGCAATCATGTTAATTTACAAACTGATTGGCTGTTTATTCAATGTCAATATCAGAAATGATGTTAACACTGAGTTTGCAAAAGAAGAGTTTGTGGGCCTGAAGCTGTTAATCGCCAGGATGTTTAAGGACAAGACCTACCTCAGCCTTTGGGAGCTGATGTTAACCAGAGAGCCATACTGTTCAGAGTACAAGGTTTTACTCTTTTTCTTTTAAATGACATTTTGATATCAATGTCAACTTTGCCATCAAAAACAACTTTGACAGTTTGGACATCCCAATGAGAATGTGTTTGAATGTGTTTTGTATATTTTTCAGAACATACTGCACCTTGTCCACATTCTGCTGGTCCTCCCCGTGTCATCTGCAGTTTATGAGAGAGGATTCTCTTCACAAAAGAGAATCAAATCAGATGCTAGAGCATCGCTTCACACAGACACAGTGGAAGACCTGATAAGGATCAGTGTGGTGGGGCCCAGTTTGGAGGATTTTGATGCTAGGGAGAGTGTGGCAAGCTGGTTTAGCCAAGGCCAAAGGGCAAGAAGGCCAAATTACAGGTGTTGGCCATCTGAGGGGCATGTGACAGCAAGGGGAGACCTGCTATAAGATTTTGAGACATGATGTTATGTCTCAATTCAGTGAAGCTCTTTAAAAAGTAGCACTTTTTATTTTGAAATGTTTTATTTTACTTGAAATGTTTGAGTTTGAAATGTTCAATTTCAGTTCAGTGAAGCAATTTAAGCACAAGCACTTTTATTTGGAAATGTTTTATTTTGCTTAGTGTTTTAGTTTGAAATGTTCAATTTCAGTTCAGTGAAGCACTTTAAACACTTTATTCTTAATAATAATAATAAATTGAATTTATATAGCGCTTTTCATAGACTCAAAGTCGCTTTACAGGTAGCTAGATTATAAGGTAAAGCAAAACTGGACAATACAAGACAAAACAAAACAAAGCAAAAGAAAACAAGACAAAGCAAAGCAAGATACAGTCACAGAAGAAAAGGGGGCTACAGATAGGCAGAGGTGAAGAGATGGGTCTTGAGGCGGGACTGGAAGATGGTGAGGGACTCAGAGGTGCGGATCTCTTGGGGGAGGGAGTTCCAGAGCCTGGGAGCTGCCCTGGAGAAGGCTCTGTCCCCAAAACTGCGGAGTTTGGACTTGTGGATGCAAGTATTCTTTTTATATATTATTATATAATTGTTCTTCAAGTAAAGACAAGCATTTCTCTACTTATTCTTCTCTAAAAATTCACATTATATGAAATATAATATATAATATATATATATATAATATAATATAAAGCGATAAAAAGGTGACCTTATAGTGTTATGGTGCACCTACATTTTGGTGCACCTAAATTTTGTGCTGCACCTAATAAAAAAAAAAATTAGGCGCACCAGTGCAACCAATACAAAAAGTTAGTCTGGAGCCCTGCCTAAGGCCCAGCCAGACATCAAATGGCTACTAAATGGCTACTAATTTTCTTGTCTCCCTCTCGATAGTCTGGCATTGCCAAACCTTCCTCCAGAGCGCTGCAGAGGAAGGTCTTGCTAGTCCGCACAGCAATCCTGGATGGGAGAAAAACGTGCTCTGGTTTATTGGCATTTCTTTAAACTAAGGGTGCTCCGATCAGGATTTTTGGGGCCGATCACCGATCACCGATTGCTGGAAGACGTATCGGCTGATACCGATCACCGATCACTTTTATGAACTGAAAATTACGCCATTACGTAACAGTCACATGTTTAGAGAATGTATCAGTAACTGTTTGGCTTTCTGTCCTAGCTCAAAATCAAATAAATGTCCTTTCAATCACTGCAGACATTTCTTCAGCACACACACACACACACACACACACACACAGTCACACACACGCACACACACACACACACACACACACACACACACACACACACACACACACACACACACACACACACACACACACACACACACACACAGAGAAACAGCTGTTTGAGCGGCGCCGGAGCTGCTAGCTACACGACTCCGCTCTGCCTTAGCGTTAGCTAACTTTGAAAACTCCTCATACTTTCTGTGACTAACCTTCAAATGTCTGATGAGGTTGGTGGTGTTTAAATGTCTTTGGAGCTTTCCGCCTCGTGGTATTTCCTTGGCACACATGTTGCAAATCACTAATGTATCGTCTTTTTCCCAGATAGCAATGAGTTGGCGGACCACCAGCGGTGCTCCAGAGGCAGTAGAAGCGTCAGAATGGCGTAATCGCAAACACGTTTGCCGGAGCACCACCGGTGGCAGCCGCTTTTTAAAAGCAGTAGCCGTCTTCCTACCGCCTTCGTTCCGCAGCCGGCCGCAGGCCAACTGCTGTTCTGCCGCCGTTCAGACACCTTGTAGAACTGCCAGACCGCTGAATGTAGGGACGCCACCATTTTAGCTCCATGTTGAAAATGTTCTCAGGAGTAGTGCGCTCTTAATACATCCATGGTAGTGCGTCATCTGATCGGCCTATCTGATCGGCATTTATGGAAACCACCGATCAAACTATTTAAAGCCATTATCGGCCGATACCGATCGGTGACCGATCGATCGGAGCACCCTTACTTTAAACCAATCACAATCGTCTTGGGCGGTGCTAAGCTCCAGACGGAGTCACGGTGCCTGTGCAAAATAGCCTCGGGAAGGAACTTGTTTTGGTGGAACGTGCGTGTACGTTAAAAAGTAGTTTTAGTCGTGCAACAGAAAACTCAGACTGGACAGATAGTCTAGCTAGCTGTCTGGATTTACCCTGCAGAGATCTGAGGAGCAGTTAACCATAGTCCTCATAAATCCACCAGAGTTTAGAAGGCCAACACAAAGGAAGAGGAAGGTGACAGACATCTGGCCTAAATGAGGGACATTCGGCGGGACATCCGGCGGGACATCCGGCGGGACATCCGGCGGGACATCCGGTGGGACATCCGGCGGCACCGGAGCAATCCCGGAAATGAAACGTTGTCGATATAGACTACCCTCTCATAAACTGAAACAACAGGACCACTTAGTCAATCACACAGGATATAAGAACTGTAGCCCAAGAACTGTAGCCACCTGCCATCATTCATCATCATTTATCTGCATTTATCCAAAGGACAGAAAATTGCACAGATCATTTTACCTTCTTGCCATTATGCTCGCCATTACCTGATCGGATGGAGATGAGGTCGTTCTTCCTGTTTGAAGGGCTTGTGTGGGCTAGTTCTGAGAGGATTGGAATATACTACTTCACATTGATTGATTTTCAGGTACTTATAAACTGAAAAAATGTCCACAGCTTATTTTTTTCTGCAAATCCTTTGTCTGCCAATCCTCTTAAACAGGTGGAGCAGGGGCAGAGCCAGATGTAAACATTCGGGGCTCAGCCCAAACCTGGGGGGGGGGTCCAGAGGCATGTCCCATTAATGGCAGCTATACGCACTATTTTTCAAGCCATTTAATAATAGAATGTCTAGAAATCTGTACATAATTCGGAAAAAATACATCATAGTGCCGACATCGTGTTTTGTATCTAATTGTTCTCCAATCATTCATCATTCTCTTCAGCATTCTGAAACCAGACACCTAAAAGATTTGGGGCTTTTAAGAAAACATTCAGGGCTGGAGCCCCAGAAGCCACTCCCTCACTCCGCCCCTGATATGGAGTAATGTAAACTTTAACGGACTTCCATTTCTTTATATATACACTCAGGATTCCAGACAGTGGGGAGACAGGGAGAGGAACAAGAGTATCGGCCATCCACTGCTAGGTCATCAGATGGTGACCTGACCCACATGGAGAGAACAGAGCCAGCATTGAGCTGCAGTGAGCCCCGCTGCTGTCGTGCCTTCCTGGGAGAGCTGAGAGGCCAGGAGACTCGCCCTGCCCTGGATCTCTGCCAAGCAGCCAATCAATGCAGCCTGGAGTCAATGGAAACAAGACTCACAGCTCACCCATCTGTCTCTCTGCCGAGCAATGATATGCAACACCAAGCTTGGAAATGATTCACTATTGTTTCCTGATTTCACCTTTCCTTTTCAGGACACTACCCAGTTCCCAATGAACACAAATCGGCTCTCTTTTACCCCCATATAGGCTTGCGTGTGTCATCTGGGGGGGTATAATTTTAGTGACTGAACCAATTCCTCACTGAATATAATAAAACCAACATGATATTTGCTTATTCTCACTCCGGCGGGCCGGACGCCAGATTAGTAGAAGTCTAGTCTTGCTTTGCCAGACCATCCACACGCTGCGGAGCGAGGGAGGGTCTGGCTACTCCACATAGCATTCTGGGATGGGAAAAAATGTGCTCTGGTTTATTGGCATTTCTTTAGACCAGGGATCTTAAACAGGGGGTCTGGGACCCCTAGGGGGTCCTCAGAGTCAATGCAGGGGGGCCTCCAAACTATTATATATATATATATATATATATATTTATATATTATGTATATTTTTTTACGTTTTCTCAAAAATGTTAAAAGTCTTAACATCAATTCAACATATTAGCAAATATATATCCCCACTGCTTACTGGCCTATAGTCAAAGTAGTTACTTAGGCC
Source organism: Gymnocephalus cernua (assembly GCA_023631565.1). NCBI lineage: Eukaryota > Metazoa > Chordata > Actinopteri > Perciformes > Percidae > Gymnocephalus > Gymnocephalus cernua. The sequence goes on along the minus strand of CM042426.1, from coordinate 33,663,667 downwards.
ATTCACAGATGTGTGCCACATGTATGTTTTAACATTAAAACATAATTTATAAAATCATGCCAGCAATTATTAGGCTATTTAATAGCTTAGTATTCTATGCAAAAACATTTATGTATAAAGGCTTTAGGCCGCACTACAAATTATTGTAGGCCCAGTTTAATATGCAACTTCATTTTATACAATATATGTAGTAGGGGGTCCCTGCTACATGTCTCTTTCAGGTAAGGGGTCCTTGGCTTAAAAAACATTGAAGACCCCTGCTTTAGACCAATCACAATCGTCATGGGCAGCGCTAAGCGCAAAGTAGTCGTGCAAGAGAAAACTCAGATTGGACAGATAGTCTAGCTAGCTGTCTGGATTTACCCTGCAGAGATCTGAGGAGCAGTTAACCATAATCCTCATAAATCCACAGGAGTTTAAAATTACAACATAAAGAAAGAGGAAGGAAACGGACCTCAACGAAAATAAATGCATCCGGCGGAATTTCCTGTGGCAGCGGAGCAATCCCGGAAGTGGAACGTCAAGGATATAAACTACTAGAATTCAAACCAATGAAATACTAACCAAGACGCCATACAGTATGAGTTTGAGTCATTTGTCTGGCTTTAGTTGGATATGAATGTTTGCCCAGGCACGCTAAAATTAGCCATGGCGTTCCACAAGGCTCAGTGCTTGGACCAATTCTATTCACCTTTATATATGCTTCCTCTAGGCAATATTATTAGGAAACACTCAATTAACTTTCATTGTTACGCGGATGACACCCAATTATACCTATCAATTAAGCCAGACGAAACCAGTCAGTTAGCTAAACTTCAAGCATGCATCAAAAATATAAAATCATGGATGACCTACAATTTCCTGATGTTTTACTCAGACAAAACTGAAGTTATTGTGCTGGGCCCTAAACACCTCCGAACCTCATTATCCAAAGATATAGTTACTCTGGATGGTATTGCCCTGGCCTCCAGCACTACTGTCAGAAAGCTTGGAGTTATTTTTGATCAGGATATATCCTTTAATGCCCACTTAAAACAAACCTCAAGAACAGCCTTTTTTCACCTTCGTAACATTGCCAAAATTAGGAACATCCTGTCTCAAAACAATGCTGAAAAACTAGTCTTTACTTACTTTACTTCCAGGCTGGACTACTGTAATTCCTTACTATCACGATGCTCAAATAAAACCCTCCAGCTGATCCAGAATGCTGCAGCATTTGTTCTAACAAGAACTAAGAAAAGAGATCATATTTCTCCTGTATTAGCTTCTTTGCATTGGCTTCCTGTAAAATCCAGGATTGAATTTAAAATCCTTCTTCTGACCTACAAAGCTCTAAATGGTCAAGCACCATCATATCTAGAAGAGCTCATAGTACCTTATTGTCCCACTATAGCACTGCACTCCCAGAATGCAGAGATACTTGTGGTTCCTAGTCTCTCTAAAAATAGAATGGGAGCCAGAGCCTTCAGCTATCAGGTTCCTCTCCTATGGAACTAGCTCCCAGTCTGGGTCCGGGAGGCAGACACTGTCACCTCATTTAAGAGTAAACTTAAAACTCTCCTCTTCGATAAAGCTTATTGTTAGGGAGTGAGGAGTTGCAGCGTCCACCTAGCCCACCTGCTTCTCATCATAGTCGTCAGATTCATCTATCATATAATCAATAATATAATCAAAGTAGAGGGAGGCAGGCCAGTACAGCCCAATCCGGTTGGGAGAGTTCCAGGCTCCTCTCCTTAACCTGTCTCTCTTAATTATGCTGTTATAGTTTAGACTGCTGGGGGACTTCCTTTGACACACTGAGCTTCTCTCTCCTCTCTCTTTCCATTTGTGTGTCCTAGAAATGCTTGTTACTAACCTAGCTCTGGGGAGCTTATTCCCCAGAGTCCTTATATTTTTTTTCGCCCAGCATGTTTCCTTGGATTAGGGTGGCACCAAAATCATGGTTGCAGCTGTCACTGTGGTCCTGCAGCACGCCCTGCTATGCCCTGTTACACCCTGCTACGCTTTGTGGTGCCCTGCAGTGTCCTGCTACATCCTGATATGCTCTGCTGTGCCATGCTACATCCTGTAATGCCCTGCAGTGCCCTGCTACGCCATGAACTACTACAACTACTATTTCTAGTCACTGTTCCATTATCTTTATTGTGACTGTTATTGCCACTATTCATCACACCCCCAACTGGCATCGTCAGACACCGCCTACCAAGAGCCTGGGTCTGTCCGAGTTTTTCCTCGCCACTAAACACTAAATGCTTGCTCTTCGGGGAATTACTAGAACTGTTGGGTCCTTGTATATTATAGAGTGTGGTCTAGACCTACTCTGTCTGTAAAGTGTCTTGAGATAACTCTTGTTATGATTTGATACTATAAATACAATTGAATTGAATTGAATTGAATTAAATTAAAAAAGATCTCCTAGCCACAACGTGCTCATGTTAACAGTGCACTGATTTAGTAGTTTGGAATACAAGAAGTCAATTCACTATCTACTTTTATATCTTTGGAGGAAATGCTACAGTTGCAAATGTTTCAGACTGCAACTCACACTGCTGCTGAAGGCTGGTTCATGGTTCTGTCCGTTTCTTTTGGATTGTCCATTGGATAACTGTTTCAAGCCCGCTCACAAAGAGATTCCGCAATAGCTGTGAATGCACTGTATGGCAGCTGGATTCTCTCGATATCACAAGATCACATATCACACAAAAATCCATCTTGTCAGGCTTCATATTACGACAAAGTTAAAGTGTTGAAGTGTGCGTAGTCCTCCGTTTTTTACATTTTTATCGCTTTTTTCCACCTTTTGCTTGCTTTTTTAAAATGTTTTTGGCGCTTGTATTTAATCATTTTTGGCAGAAACTATGAATGATTAACAGTTAAGATCAGACGAATGGAGGTAATGGATAATCACAGATATGTCAATGTTTAGTCAGGATAATGCTATAAAATGAAATACAACACCCAAAATTCAATGAAAGTATAGATCTTATCATCAATTTTACTGGTGAAGAGCGTTGTATGGAACCATCCATGTTATTTTGGGGCAATTTGGTTGAAAGAAACCCAAATGTTGTGATATAGAAACTTTGAAAACTGGTCAAATTTGACCTGAAGACAACAGGAGGGTTAAATGAGTACATTTAATTTGAGTGAAATAAGGTTCTTACGAATTTCCATCAATAAATGTAAATGGCCTGTTTTCATATAGCACTTTTCTAGTCTTAACGACTACTCAAATCGATTTTCAATAATACAGGAACCATTCACATAAATTCATACACTGTGGCCGAGGCTACCATACAAGGTGCCACCTGCTCATCAGATAAACACTCACACATTTACGCTCCTGAAGGCGCAGCATCGGGAGCCATTTATGGTTCAGTATCTTGCCCATGGACACTTCAACATGGGACTGTAGGGCCAGGGATTGAACCACCAACCTTCCAATTGGCAGGCAACTGCTGCTCTATCACTGAGCCACACTCTCAGTCAGGGACTGTGATTGATTAGTCCACATCTTCAAAAGGCAGTGAGAGGTATATGACTACATTTTGATTTGGAATTGACCCAGAATACACATTTCAGAGTAATCCAACTAGCACTAGTGGACCCAACTAGCACTAGTGGACCCAGTGACACACACACACACACACACACACACACACACACACACACACACACACACACACACACACACAAAGCAGTTCAAAGTAGCTACCAGGCGCAGTCACTGGGACAAAGACTGAATTCATGCTGCCAAACCTGCTACAGTCAGCTTCCCATTAAAAGGAAGAGAAAAAACACTCTCAGCACCAGCAAAACATGGCAGTAAATTAGGTGCTTGTCTGAGTTCAGGGGCCGGCTGCTGCTGAGTTCAGGGTGGAGACCTCTTCATGCTCTGCACCCGAGGGTCCCCACAGTTAGTTCAGGTGGAAGGCCCCTCTGCACATAGGCTAGGGGGGGGGGGGGGGTTGGGTGGTTCCAACGACCCCCCCCCCCTCCAGTCACTGCCAAAGGTCCATAATTTCAGTCAGTTTTTTTTGTTTTTGTGAACTAGTCCTTTTTGTGGTAATAAACAAGTGTCTTTTGTGTGTCTGTCTGTCTGTCTGTCTGGGTGTGTGTGTGTGTGTGTGTGTGTGTGTGTGTGTGTGTGTGTGTGTGTGTGTGTGTGTGCGTGTGTGTGTGTGTGTCTGTGTGTGACAATCCAGTACAAATTAAAAGACACCAAAATGAAGTATTTGAACCTCATAAATAAATACAAAATGAGGGAACAACTTCAAAAAGGTCCACTTTTGCTACTTGATGCAACCAGTCAGTATACTGGCCCAAGCAGGAGGATTTAGAGCTGACAGGGAGCTTTCCTGGTTAAAACAATGTTGTAAATGATTTGGTTGCATGTTTCTCATGAAGCAGTTAGAGTTAGAGATTTTTCAATCTTTGAAAGTCACTTGTGGCTGATACAAAAAGCCTGTGTCCATAATGTTTAAATTGAACCATTTTCATACCAATAAATTCAACTGTTTCCAGCTGTATTTTGTATCTGTCAGTCCCTCTGAAAGACTGTTCACATCATCGTGAGACAGAATGCAAGACCAGCTCCTTAAAAGCAAAGCTTTTTTCCCCTTTACCACACAGTTTTATCTCCCTCGCTTATGAGGTATCTGTCTCTGAGATGTGTGGCCTCTGCTGCAATACAATGGATTTTATTAGTTGTGCTCACAGCGAAATAAAAACATTCTTTCCTGAACTGTCTTTCCAGAAACAATGGAAAGGAGGAGAGAGCAAAGTTTCACTAATTGTGGAACTCCATGTAGGCTGTATGTCCACAGCCGTTGCTTTTCATTTATATAATATAATATTATAGTTATTATTATTTCAAACATTCTGGGTATTATTCAACTATTCAATGATATTCATTCTAATTAAACAATTTCCCACTTTTTTATTCTTACTATTTCACCTACTTCTGACATATTCAAGGTAGCAATCCAGTGTAGCAACAGCCTCTTTTTGATGCTGATAATAATTGTTCATTTGTTATACTGCACTGCAACTTTTGTGTGTATTGTGTAAATTGTGTATATTGATTATGTGCATTGTGTGGCTGGGAAAGAAGATAAATAATTGCTTTTAACTGCTCTTTAATGTTTTACGTAAAACACTTTGAATTGCCCTATTGCTGAAATGTGCTATACAAATAAAGCTGCCTTGCCTTGCCTTGCCTATAATCATTATGCTTATACTATGTACTGCATATTTTTTTTACTACCTCGCCTATAATGCAGTCATGCAGCACATAGGTTAAAATGTGATCAAAAGTCATCTTTCCGATGTGATTGAAGGTTTCTCTGTAGAGCACAGCAGCTGACTGCACGTTATCTCTATCGCGCTAATGGAGGCTCGGTGCATTAGTGTGGCCTCTGAGCTCTGCTGGATCTCGCCCACTGGTGCCATTCTCCACTCCATTAGGATCTGATTTCCGCCATGGAAACATCACTCAAAGCCCATTTCTCCTTCTTCGCATCTGTAATGTTCCATCGCTGCCAGCCAGCGTGCCCCTAGCGATCATCCATCCACCCCTCCACCCTTGCATCCATCCCTTCATCTCTGCATGCAGCTGGGCAGGCAGCCCCACCCAGAGCCAGCCAGAAACCATGATCTAATGTTTATATAGGAACGCCTGCAGCATTGTAGCTGCGGAGGGGAGGGTTAGGATCAGGACGGGTCCTATGCCAGTAATTTATTGACATTTTCTGGTACAGGATATACAATCTCTGTTCCAGACTCAAACACTGTGTACAACGACACAAAAATAATACAAACAAATTAGAAAACACACTAATTTCATGAATCACATTAATTTCATGATTAAAAACAACTTACATTTCATGAATGAGTTACATAAACTTGGAAAAAAGGAACAAATCCTGCACTCTGCTCTTGCTATAGCATCACCTTTTATTTACAAAAAAAACATTTCCGTCCCTCCGGACCTTCACCAAGAGTATCTCAAACAACAAACACAACCAGGCTTAAATTTCGCCCCTCCCATTCTGTGTTCCCATGTGTGGGACTATAGACGATCACTTATCAATGGGAGTATATCTCAATCAACACACGTGTCACTTGTGCAGCATTTATATGCATGATGCTCACTTTTTCTGGCTAAACTCCACTACCACGGCCCCTGAAATGACCGGCATCTGGCGGTACCTGTAGCCGGCTCACAGTCACCTATTGGCGGCTAAAATATATATATATATATATATATATATATATATATATATATATATATATATATATATATATATATATATATATATATATATTAGGGCTGTCAAATGATTAAAATTTTTAATCAAATTAATCAGAATTTTCAGTGGATTAATCATGATTAATCACCACTTACTTTGCAATTACACCTAAATCCTAACCATTTTTTTTCTGAAATGCATACCAAAAGATACTAGTGCTGTCAAGCAATTAAAATATTTAATCGCATTAATGTCATAGTTAACTCGCTATTAATCGCACATTTTTATCTATTCTAAATGTCCCTTGATTTCTTTTTGTCCCATTATATTTTCTCATTTTAATTCTCTTATCAGCATGGAAAGGTAGATTGGCTTGCTTTGTGACTGTTTTTTTATTGAAAACAACATTGTCATATACGTTATGTTCAATTTTACACTAACATTCACACTTGGATCTAATAATCTGTCACATAATGTAACGCTGTTACCTCGATGTTCCATTGCAGGTAGTCCTGCAGATAGTACTACAGGTAGTACTGCCTCATGCCTGAGGCGAGCGTGGCTCGTCCTACTGTCTATGGGCTCATAGCGTCATAGCAACTGGTTTCCCGTGACTCATTTCCTGGTTCTCGTTCTCTTTCATAACCAACGTAAAATCAAGGAGAGGGTTTTCCTGCTCCAGGTTTCCCACCGTGGTCAGAAAGAACAGAGGAGACACTTTGTTTCTCTCACTGACTGTAGAGTCACTACTCGCTCGCTCTGAAGATAATCGCCGTCACGAGCCTACAAGCTACGCGGCTAGCAAGCTAAAACCGGCCGAGGCTTGTGTCTGTTTTGTTTGCGGTCTGCGAAAATTACAAGACCCGCCCTTCAATCACTACTATTGGCCAGGCGTCGAAGGTAACGTAACTCCATTTGTTCAGGTCCTATCCCCTGACCAATCCACTATCCTCACCACTCGCGGTGAAATGGCTAAACCAAACCAATCAGCTGCTTCGTAGGGCGGGACATGGCGTGGCCATAGACAGTTAAAGAAGTGGACTAACAGATCCCGTTGCTCTCTCTATGCGTTACTCGTGCGTTAAAAAAATGATCGGCATTAAAATGGGTTTGCGTTAACGCCGTTAATAACGCGTTAAACTGACAGCCCTAATATATATATATATATTATATATATATATATATATATATATTAAACAACACAGTGTAGTTTATAAACAGTAGGAGTAGGACAATAGTCTAATGGTACAAAGTGCAAAGGCTGCTGGAATAAATATGAGATGATTTTTTCTTGTGTTGCTCTACTTGCCTCTGCAAAATGTTCATGTGAGCATGTGTTTTATGACAGACTTGAAAAAAAGCTAACTATCCTTGAACGAGTTGAAGAGAACTGTGTGAATGCAGCGTCAGTCCTTTTCCAGCACATTTCCAGCAATTGTGCATAGATACACAGAACAGATGCACTTCACAAGAAACCCATATGGCTTACCGACTTTCACTCTCATGAGCTGTGTCCAAAATCACTCCCTCTGACACATCCACTACTCCCCATACAATAGACAACTACAATAGGTAACTCTATAGGGAGCAGGAAATTGAGATTTCAGATACTTGCCAATGAACCTCACAGACAGGTGTACAGTTACACATTTTCACAATGTGTAAAAAGTAGTGTTCATTCCATGAATATTGTTCCATTGTTTGTTTCCATTGTTGGAATTTTTTAGGAAACTGTACAGTGAATTTATTTTACACTTAAAATGTGGGTAAATGTGGTGCTTAATATTGTAAACAGGGTGTGATTTCAGACATAGCTAGTCTCATTTATCTACATTCATCTTATTATGCATTTAGTATAATTTTAGTTTTTTTTTGTAGCTCAAGTTTTTTTTTTCAAACACGGTACAGAAACTGCTCAGGTGGTACAAAATGTAAAACAAAATGCAGGTCAGATAGAGGAATGGCATATCAATAAAGGCAAAGTCAAAAGTGTTCCTGTTTAAATGAAAATAAAAATACAATAGTACATACTAAACATACAGTACATACATACATGGCTGCTGTTACCTGACGCATGAGGAGAGAAGGAAAAAAAGAAAAATAATACAACGTACAAACATACATATACACTTATACACATATTGAACAGTGCACTGGATCATTTGACCATAGCCCAAGGTCATATTTAGACTACTTCTAATTAGAATTAAAGTAAAGCATGAAATTGTCCCAAATCCGCATTGCCACAGGCCCCTTTGCACAGTGTTGTAATGTAACGTATGTAAGTAAGTACAAATACTTTGTAACTGTACTTAAGTAGAATTTTCACGTATATATAGTTTACTTTGTTATTTATATTTCTGAAAACTTTCCCTTTTACTCCTGTACTTTTCCTAAATTGAATGTATACCTTTACTCCACTACAATTCCCCTGAGCGTCTTGGTTCGTTAAATGTTTTCGTACATCGGAGTGAAAGATTCTTCCTCGCAACAAATGAAAATTCTGTTTCTGTTTTTCTCTTTGTTGATGTCAGACTTTGAATTTTATGTTTAAGAAGGAAGTGGAAACCCTGAATAGTATGCTTTAGTATGTGGAAGCTACAATAAAGTTCACAATCAAAGTTTTTCTTTACTTTTACTTTTATTAATTATAATAATAATTAATTATAAACATTTAATATCAGAAAATGACGTTTGATACTTAAGTACAGTAAATATCAGATACTTTAAGACTTCTACTCAAGTAATATTCTAAAATCTTCAACAGGGGGTCCGGGACCCCTAGGGGGTCCTCAGAGTCAATGCAGAGGGGCCTCCAAACTATTGTACATTTTGTAAAGTTTATTCAAAAATTTTGTCTTAACATATTCAACATATTATTAGCAAATATAAATCCCCACTGCTTACTGGCCTATAGTCAAGGTAGTTACTTAGGCCATTCACAGATGTGTGCCACATGTACGTTTTAATATAAAACATGATTTATAAAATCATACCAGCAATTATTAGGCTATTTAATAGCGTAGTATACAAAAAATGTATGTATAAAGGCTTTTGGCCACCCTACAGATTATTGTAGGCCCAGTTTAATATGCACCTTCATTTTATACAATATATGTAGTAGGGGGTCCCTGCTACATGTCTCTTTCAGGCAAGGGGTCCTTGACTTAAAAAACATTGAAGACCCCTGTTCTAAAAGGTGACTTTTCTGGAAAGATACTTGTACGCAAGTATTGCTTTCAAGTATACTTTATACAAGACTGCCTTTGTATAACTTTCAGAATGTTGTAATTAGGTGTCTTTAATATGGAATTCCTTGTTTTCATTCTGGAAGATAAGCAGCAGGTATAGTGTTCTTGTGTACATGTGCAGTCTGATCTGGGTGTTTCAGTAGAATCAGTTTAATAGAACCGTTGTACCTTGTTTTACCTTGTGTATTTATACTCTGTGCTTTCTTTATCTCTTGTTGGTTCATAGTCTATTGTCAAGTGTTTCCTGATTGTTCTCCTTCTATTTGTTCAGTCGTGTTGGGTCAATTGGATTATCTTGCCACTTTTGGAGTTGTGTTATAATTTTGGATCGTCTACCTCTGATTTTTGCACTTCAGGATTAACATAAACCTGGATTTGCTGTTAATAAATTATACACCTGCATCTGCCCTGCAGTGTCATTCATTTTGGGTCCAGAATCCTTTTTTCCTACTTTAGCCCTCGGCCAGACTTGACAGAAACACTGAAAAAGACGTATAGATATCACATCCTAAAGGGCCAGCCATCTTTTTGAAGTGTGGATGTTTTTTTCTCACCCTTTTTCTCTCCTCTCCATTCATAAGTGTAGGCCAGCACATTCTGCTGAGCCAGGAGGAGATGTGAGGGAGTGCTTTTTCTCCTCCTCAGCCCATCACTGTTTATACACCGGCCCTGTGTGTTTATTTGGCAGAGGAATTGGCGAAGGAAGAGGGAAGGGGTCTCCCGCTGGGCTGCCTAGAGACGGGCAAGCAGTCTGGAGGGGGGAGGTTCAGGGTTCTGGTAGAAGGGAACTAGACTCTGGAAAAGTGGAAATGAGTGCTTCTTTCTGGGACATTTTGCTGCTGCTTGAGGGAAAACCTTGTATACGTACATCACATTTAACTTTCCAGGAACTAAGAAAAGCAGCTGTGTTCTTCTCTTTATGATTCTCACATGTCCTCACACTTCAATGTGAAAATAGCTTGTTTGTCAGCGTCCGTTGTTCAAGAACGATCCATATGACCACTTGCATGAAACGAACGAGTGTTTCCTGGGTGAAAGTATTGTGTTTTCGCCCCTAACTGAACTCCACTCTCCGCGCCGTGTTTTATGCTGACACCACGTTGTGCTATTTCATGTTGAGATTATTTTCCATTGGATATTGAAGTGCATAAATAAGTGTTTTGGCATGGCTGGCCGAGTGGCACTATATCCATGGTATTGGAAGGGGGATTTAATTCTTACATGTTTTGTATTGTTGTGCAATACAACCATCTGCTTTTTTTCACAAATCGACACCCTTGATATGACCATTATAAAATTATTCGTATACGCATTAACTTACCTGCTTCCTCTATGGTTATGGTAAGTTTAGGCAACTAAAACCACCCAGTCATGCTTAGGGCAAGATTGCAATCATGGCTATCCATGGAAAAATTATGTTATGGACAGATTGTGATAGGGGAAAATCGTGAATGGTATTTTAATGATATACCTGGTTAAGGTTCGGGAATGATTGCAATCATGGCTAAAATGTGAAAGATTGCAATCATAGCAGAAAAAGGAAAGATGGCAATAATGGTAAGAAATTGTTAGAAGGTTTCCCATGTCAAATTCACACTTTTTTGCATGGCCAAACCATCAAACCCCACCTACTCCCTATGAGGTTCTGTGTTGTGTTGTAACATCATGCTGTTTCCTCCCTCACTTCTGAGAGACAATGGTCTTTATTCGCATGACACCTTGAGCTGGTCAGCAATTGACTGAATATCAGGCTACATCCACACTACTACACAGTGTTGTAGTACTCGAGATCGGTCTGGGTCTCAAGACCACTTTTTAAACGTCTCGGTCTTGTCTCGAAATCAACCGCATTTTTACTTGGTCTTGTCTCAGTCTCGGATAAAGAGGACTCAGGATTTTATTTGAAGACCGGTCAAGACCACAACCGCAGGGACTTCACTAAATTGCCTGTGCATTGTCTGCTTTATGTGTTAACATAATTACTGTGATTGGATGTAAAACTTCCTGCTTCAAATGCAACCAATAACTTGACTAATTTCTAATTCGGAATTTGCTACTGTTCATCTCTTCTCCCCGGCCCTTTAACATGCACTACCAAGAAAGTGAAGACAGGAGAAGAAGTTCTGGCTGTCTGGCACTGGTCTGGTCTTGTCTCTGTCTCAATACACTCTGGTCTAAGTCTTGACTTGGTCTCACTCTACCTTGGTCTTGGACTTGAGTCGTTCTCAACCCCTCAAAGTCTTTGTCTTGTTGGTCTCGATACGCTCTGGTATTGGTGTTGACTTGGCCTCGGTTTAGATGGTCTTGACTACAACACTGCTATTACATTTTCATTTTTAAAAGGCCTTTTGAAACAAAAACAATCTCCATCCTCACAAGCGTTTGAGCTCCAGTAGCAGAACCAATCTCCGTTCATATTTACATGTCTGACAACACATACCACATCACGGGTGTCCCCAACTAAGACTTTTCATAGTCAAATTGGAAATGGCAAGTCTTGCCTATCGTTGACTGATCATTGAATCATGTGGGTGAGGGGTGGGGGCAACCATCTGGTCACGGATCATGGAAAGTGAAACTTAAATCTGTCACGTTGGATTTATTTACCCCCACTTTAAAAAGATTTATTTAAAGCTTCAAAGATTTGGGACAAGACAAAAACCATTTAGAACATTGCAGGGAAAAGTTGCAGCGGGCTGAACTAGCCCGAAGGTTCAACGAGCGACCGCGAGCACGGTATGTGGTCAAGCGTCCTAGAGAGTGACTGAGCGTCCAGAATCTTTGGTCTGAACTGGGCTTTACTGCAATGTAAAGATTTGACTGTAAGACTTGCAGTCGAATCAGGCTCCTTCGATCAAAGCATTCAACTATTCGGGGTCACCTCTACACATGACCATTCGTATACGAGGTGGAACTCTTACTGAAGGGTATGTAAGCTTACCTAACCAATAATCATTTCCATAGGTCTGTTTATTCCCATCCAGACAACTAACCAACCCCAGAGTTTTCAAACCAAAACAGGGTCAGCAGTGTTTCCAAATGTCTCCGTTTTAGGGGCTAAACGTAATAATAAACGTTACAAAAGATATTTGTTTTGTAATACCAAGACAGAGTGGATGTAGCCTCAGAAGAGAAGGAGAGGGAGGCAAAGACAAAGAGCTGGGTTGTGGCTGGCTGTCGAGTGGGAGGAGGAGGAGGGGATGGTTGGATGAAGGAGGAGGGTGAACGGTGCGTTGTGGTGCATTGTGGGCCGCCGGCTCCAGCTGCCCTGCCGCTGTGCTGCTTGGCTCAGCCAGCGTCTGGCAGGCAGCCAATCACAGCGCAGGGAAGCAGTGCCACTTCAGTTCAGTGTGTCAGAGCGAAGAGGGGAGGGAGGGAGGAGATACAGAGATGGGAGGAAGACGAGAGAAGGGAGCAAACAGAAAGAAAGGAGGGACGCATGGAAGAAGCAGAAGGGGGAGAGAGTGATAAGAGGAAAATATGGAATTGGGAGGAGGCAGAAAGAGAAAAGGGAGGGAGAGGCAGACTGTGCTGCATCCATACTTGCAGATCCCAGCACATAGCCTGCACCATTTCTAAACCTTCAAACAGGGCAACACAATATGAGGAAAACATGCAATATTCGATAACATTGTTGACTATCATGATAAGGATATTACGTGCGATAAATAAACAGATATTAAAGGGGCGCTATGCAGTTTTGGCAATTTCTTTGCTGTTTTCGCTTTTTGCTCGCAGGTTTCTCTATAGAGCTCCCCCTACAGCTTCAGAATAGATATTTTGCAACATTGTTGTGAAAACTCATTGGCAACTCTCCCCCCTCCCATCTTCTCTTTTATTTTATTTTTTAAATAATTACTAATTCGTTGTCTGACATTATTTATACGTTTTTATATCAAATAATGAGGCAAAAGGGGTTATGGGTTCGAATATAGCCTTCTTAAAATTAACTGTTATAGCTGAGGTCAAAGTGAAAATGAGTCAAGTGACATGACAGAAAAGGATACAAGATTTTTTCTTTCGGCATAGTAATGCGGCTAAAATTAACACGATTTCATCTGTAGATGTTACAGTTGATGTTTCCTCATCCACCGCCGAGGCAAACTTTGTTGGGGCAGCTGAAGAGCCAGAGTCTGAAATAAGGTTAGCAAGCCACTCGGCTAACGTTAGAAGCACCATCATAGCATCTAACGTTAACTTTACAGAAGGATTCGAAAAGCCCTGTCAGCCAAGCAACTTCAGTTATCCCGGTCTTTTCAGCCAGGCTGGTACTCAAAGTGGCAATGGCTACATTATGTTTCTGATAAGGACAATGTGCTGTGCTTTGTGTGCTGCAGAGCTAAAGAGAAGGGGTTTCTGTCATGCCAAGGCAAAGAGATGTTTTACCAGTGGAGGTTTCACAAACTGGCGCAAAGCTAAAAGCAAATTTTCCCAACGTGATTGCTCTGACCTGCACCTGGAGTCGGTGAGAATGCTGGCAGCTCTCAACCAAAAACCTATATCAGCAATGATATCTGAAAATGTAGGAAAAGAACAAAGTTGCGAGGACTGTACTGGAGCTGCTGTCAGGGACGTCACTAGGATTGAAAGACAGGGGGGGCTTAGCCCCCAGGGTATTTGTAACTTGCGTTTGCAAAATCTTTGCACTCACATCTAGAGCTACACTTATGTCAACAACCATTCGAGAAACCAAGATGTTAACAAGTAAAACGTGACAGACATATCCTCTTCTTCCATTTCTACTCTGTTAAAGAAAAGTTACTGTAATGTTAGCTTTTAGACACATCAAAGCTGCATGGGGGAATTTACTTAGGCCAGACTTTGCTCCTGATGAGTTTTTCTATAAGCAATGACTTAAATGCTATCTGTCTGCTCATGTAAATGTAAAGTAATAGCATACTATATCTAATTCCTCTCTATATAAGATAAGTTGTCCACAGAATGCTATTTAATTACACTAATTACTGTAACTGTGTTGTGGATTGGTTCAATCAGAGTGTAATTTCGCTGTGTAGTTTGGCTTGCATACAGTTTAACCCAAGAACCAGAATTTTAAGGTCATAGTAAAATTTGATAATACAGGTTTTAAAATACAGTATGCTTACTGTAAATAAACAGTAGTTTACTGGCGAAGCTGCTGCCAGTATATTACTGTAAATTTACAGTAAAAAGTTTTACAGTGATATGTACTGTGTGTAGGATTGTTTTCATTTTAGTTTCACATGTGTATCTGTGGGCATTTTCTCATCTTTAGCCTACATTTAGGTAACATCTACGCATTTATTTAATTTATCACAGCCAATGAATGCAGAAAGTTAAATTGGTTAGAATATAGCTAGCATATATAATAAATATAATGAAATAATTTAGTTTAGGCTATGCATAGTGCTTAGACCTGCCAACAAATGCTTATTGTAAGAAGAAAACAAAACAATCCTTAGACCTATAGACCATTACTGACCTCAATCACACCGGCTCCCTCAGAATCAACTGGCCTGCCAATCTCCTACTTCTCTTTCTCTCTGCTAAAATATCTTTCGAATATCCATCTCATCTGCTCAATGAATTGAAGGATACAACGGTAATAGCATTAACAGGGACCCTATGACATTTAGTTTTCATTGACAACAACATTCTATGGCACAACGACTCTTTGTACTTCTGTCCAACTTCTGACTATTTTTTTGTAGCTGGATACCATTTGTTGCATCTAAATATGAATGAGGATACGGTTATTGATAAATCAAATTGTTATTGTTGTTCTTATTATCATTTAGGGGGGCTTAGGAACATTTTGCTTCAGCCCCCCTAAAATAGACGTTCGTCCCTGGCTGCTGTTCAGATCTATTACAGTCACACATGCTACAAAAGAGAGCATGCAGTTTAAAATACGTGGGGATTGAAAGATCTGTCGTTTTTTCTGAAATAATTTCACTATTGGAGTCACCAAGATAGAAACTGCTGTGACGTGGTTAGGACAAATTTTACTGTGGACAAGGCACAAGTTAGTCTATTCAGAAATTGTTGGCAAGGTCATATTTTTAAGCCAAACATCTCTGGTGTGGTTTTGACGATCAGAAAAGTAATTTACCTTAGCTCCTTAGCTTACCTGAAATAGGCTAATGATGTCAAGTATTGTGTGCTTCTAAGTGCGCTTCTGTGGGGTTGGGGTGCGCGCGATGGAGTCGGAATGGCTGTCGCATAATTGTGGAACAGTGGAGTTTGTGGCTGCCCAGGACTTTTCTAAAACTTCTCACTCTCACCCATACATCGCACTAAAATAACATATTTAGCTGTCAAAATCCGAAACATTTCCTGGGGGGACAAATTGTCAGACATTCATTATTTTGTTATTCAGCACGCCTGGTCAAAAGTAGGTTCCCACGTGCCTGATCCTGAGGTCACAATAACAAGAAATACAAAGATTAAACTGAGTTTATCCCAAAGACACTTACAAGTGCAACAGCAAGAACGCCAGGTCAGCATCAGATTTGCAGGCTTTTGTTTGTCTCAGTTCTTGCCATTCTGAAAATGCAGGTCCGACGTTTACTCGTGTCTGACTCCTCGCTCGGTCAGTCTGCCGTTTCCTCTTTCTCTGTTCTTCCAACAATGCTTTCCTAGCTTTCTGCTTCTTTTTTGCCGGCTCAGCCATGACGATAGTGTGAAAAACTCCATCGCTACCTTGTTCTTATAGCTAGCCGGTTCCTGTATGTGTGCAGTGCAAGACCTGATATCATGCGATACTTCCTGATGCTGAGGCTGGCGGCTCGCCGGGCAAAAGTTGCAAGGGTGGTTTTTCCACTCACAGGCGCTAGGGGGGAGCGAGACAACCACCATTCAACCAAAGAAAGTCATATAACCATTCCAATGACTCCAAAGCTGTTCAGTTAAGGTAAATTAAACCAAAAAAAACCCTGCATAGTTCCCCTTTAAAGTGTTCTCAGTTCTGCTGCTTCAGTATTCTGCTAAAATACAACAAACTGCTTGTGGAATTTAAAACAAATTAAAGGAAATCATTACCAGAATTCTTTATTGAACACATTTAACATTGAATTGAATATGAATGGCACCACTAAAAAAGAATGACACTAGCCATGTTTCCATCCACATTTATGTGAATGAAGTAATGTTGAATGAAGAATGCCTTATATGCCAGTTAAATAGGATTTAATTTCATGAATATGGACACAAGGTTTGTACGTTTGATGTCACCGGATTTTGTATTGGTAAACGGATTATGAGATAAACGCTGACGGAAACATTATTTGCTGAATAAATAATAAATTGTGATTACGTTTTAGGTCATTTTATGGTTGCAACCCACCATAAAACTAGGAAGAAGAAATTTTAGGTAATTTCTGCCACGTACAACCCCAAATCAGAAAAAGTTGGGACAGTATGGAAAACACAAATAAAAAAAGAAAGTAGTGATTTCTAAATGTACTTTGACTTGTATTCCATTGCAGACAATACAACAGCACATCATTTAATGTGTTCCTCATGATTTTTATTGATTTCTTTTTCAAAAAAACAAAATTCCTATTTTGGTTCTTGCAACACATTTAAAAAAAAGTTGGAACAGTAAAGCATTTACCACTTTGTAATGTTGCCATTCCTTTTCACAACACTTAAAAGACGTTTAGGGACTGAAGACACCAAGTGCTGAAGTGTTTCAGGTGTAATTTTGTCCCATTCTTGCTGCAAACAAGTCTTAAGGTGGGCAACAGTACGGGGTCTCGTTGTCGCATTTTGCGCTTAAAAATGCGCCACACATTCTCTATTGGAGACAGGTCTGGACTGCGGCAGACCAGTCAAGTACCCGTATCCTCTTCCTCCGCAGCCAGGACTTTGTAATGTGTGCAGAATGTGGTTTTGCATTATCTTGTTGAAATATGCATGGACATCCCTGGAAAAGATGTCTTCTTGAGGGCAGCATATTGTGTTCCAAAATCTCTTTGTACTTTTCAGCATTAATGGTGCCATCACAGAAGTGCAAGTTACCTTTGCCAAGGGCACTGACACAACCCCATACCATGACAGACCCTGGCTTTTGGCCTTGTTGCTGGTAACAGTCTGGATGACCCTTTTCTTCTTTGGTCCGGAGCACACGGCGTCCATTTCTCCCAAACAATACCTGAAATACTGATTCATCTGACCACAGTACACGTTTCCACTGTGTGATGGTCCATCCCAGATGCCTCTGAGCCCAGAGAAGTCGACGGCGCTTCTGGACACTGTTAACATAGGGCTTCCTTTTGGCACAGTACAGTTTTAACTGGCATTTGTGGCTGTAACTACGTATTGTGGTACTTGACAAAGGTTTGCCAAAGTAGTCCTGAGCCCATGTGGTGATATCGCTTATAGATGAATGACGATTCTTGATGCAGTGCCGCCTGAGGAATCGGAGATCACGGTTGTTCAGCTTAGGCTTGCACCCTTGTCCTTTATGCACTGAAATTCCTCCACATTCCTTGAATCTTTTAATTGTTATGCTTTTAAAGGTGAAATAAGCAAATGTCTTCCTATCTTTCTTTGAGGAACATTGTTTTTAAACATTTCAATAATTTTCTCAAGTATTTGTTGGCAAATTGGTGATTCTCGGCCCATCTTTGCTCCTAAAGGACTAGACCTTTCTTGGATGCTGCTTTTGTACCAAATCATAATAACAATCACCTGTTGACATCACCTGTTTCAAATCACATCATTATTTAACCAATTTACCTGATTACTAGCCCTAAATTGCTCTTGTCCCAACCTTTTTTGTAATGTGTTGCAGGTTTGAATGACAGGAAAGGATGTATATTTACAAATGAAATTAGGTTAACCAGACAAAACATGAAATATTTTGTGTTCACATTGTCTGCAATGAAATACAAGTCAGAGTACATTTAGAAATCACTACTTTCTTTTTTTATTTGTTTTTCATACTGTCCCAACTTATTCTGATTTGGGGTTGTATTTCTGCTTTCTTTGCAGACACGGCGGGTGTCAGCAAAGACAGATATAAGTGGACGAACAAGGAGACGAGAGACCATTGTCTTTTTCTTTCCCAACCCACAGGCCGCCTCCATTGTTATCTGGCATTTCTGTGCATCTGCATCATCATAGCAGTGTTGATAGAGTCGTCGTTGTCTTATTATAGTTTGATATGTCGCTATCAGCTGGCACATAAGCACTTTTGCAACATGTGCAGTATTAATCATTTGTAGTTATACGGTATACTGGCTATCACCAGACCAAGCTCAATCTTTTAAGATTGAACATTAGTCTGGGAGTCTGCTCTGTATTTTCAACAGGCGTAGTTCAAATGACTCTGTACGCAATTGGATAGTCCTTCAACCAATCAGACCAACGATCCGGGTGACGTAGCAGCGACAGTGGCATCAGCGGGTTGCTGTGCTTCGGTGGCCGCTACGTTGAATGTAAACAAAAAGCTGCTTGGTCGCTTCTCTATCGTCATCGTGTTACAGCCGACAATAGCACGCTAGGTGGATAATCCAATTTGTGATCGGTCCCCACAAAATTGTAACGGAAGCAGCATAGATAAATGTACAGGTTTCCAGCCTGAGCTGCAGGGTGAAGTCAAATCGCCGGCAGATCGGGCTGGGTTTACCCAGTCTAGGTAGACGGCACAATCCATATGGGCTAGCAAAACTTTGTTTGCAAATGTTAGCTTGAATGTTGTGCGATTCAGTGCGAAAATAAATGAAAACACCTTAAAATGTCTCAAATCTATTCGATATTCGATTTGAAACAACATGTGACAAAACAGTTTTTAGCGAACTTCAGATAATTCGATTGACAAGTGGATGGAAACATAGCTTGTTACAAGTTAAAGTGCAGTTTTCAGCTGATATTTTCATTCAACTAACACCAAAAAAACTCTGAGTGTCTTTCCCGATGTGTTTATTGCACCAGTTGATGTTGCGATAACAATAAAAAAAAAGTTATATATTGTGCAGCCCTACCTTCAAACACTTCAAAGCAGGCTGTCCCACTGCATGTATGTGGAATAAAAACCATTCACTTTCTCCCGCACTAACATCAAGAAGTAGATTAAAAACACACACACAAAAAGAGAATACAAGCATACTGATGAGCTCATACCCAACTTCAGTTACCTTTCCCTCTCCAGCTGTCAACAAGAAGAGGAAATGAATCATCCTTCCTTTGTCATCTGTTATTTGCCAGAATGCCATGCAGAACACACGCCAATTATGTTCTTGACTTGAAAACGATTTAGTCCTACTCAAGACATCCTCAGTGACAGCTCCCATCCAAGCCTCAACTCTTTCAAGGGTTTTTGTTTGTTTTGGTTTCTGCAGTGTGTGGATTAGTGGCGGGAAGATTAATACTACTTACACACCGAATGATTCCCCTGATTAGAACAAAGAGGCTTTCACTTCAGTGGTTGCATACAGTGATGTATAAAAAACTGTAAGGAAAGAAGCTTTCCTGTGTAGAAATGCACCGCAACCCAAACCATTTTCCTTTGTCTAACCTTGAGTCTGGATCGGTTTTCAGTATGTGGTTTACACACACACACACACACACACACACACACACACACACACACACACACACACACACACACACACACACACACACACACACACACACACACACACACACACACACACACAGGTTTTGTCCTGCTAACCTGCCATAAACCAATAGCTCACCTTTTGCACTACCACAAAAGAAAAATGCCTGCAACAAACAACAAACCACCTTTTGTGATATGTGTGTGTGTGTGTGTGTGTGTGTGTGTGTGTGTGTGTGTGTGTGTGTGTGTGTGTGTGTGTGTGTGTGTGTGTGTGTGTGTGTGTGTGTGTGTGTGTGTGCTACGTGCCAGCTGTCCCTAAACCACCCAAGCACACTGCATCTTTCAATCTCCATCTGATATATTGGAGGTTCCTGCCTTTTTTTTCACTCCACAGCTTCAGGAGATGCATTTTGTAACACAATGAAGCCTTCCATTGCCGTGTTTTCAGGGTGTGATTTGATAATGCACAACAAAACATGCAAGAATTAAATCCCCCTTTCATTACCATGGGTATAGTGCCACTCGGCCAGCCATCATGAACTTCAATATTCAATGGAAAATAATCTCAAAATTAAATAGCACAACGTGGTGTCAACATAAAACACATCGCTTTCAAGACGAAGAGCAGAGTTCAGTTCGCAGCAAAAACAAAATACTTTCACCCAGGAAACACTCGTTTGTTCCTTTGGAGTGTTTTAATCCAAACCACGATCTTTTAACCAATTTACCTGATTACTAGCCCTAAATTTCTCCTGTCCCAACCTTTTTTGGAATGTGTTGCAGGTCTGAATGACAGGAAAGGATGTATATTTACATGCACTATGTGTTCATGTTACAGCAATTTACTTAGTTTAAAATACTTCTATTTTAGGTATATAATATATGGTCTATTGGTGAAGTAACATTGATCACTTTAAAGGATATTATTATTATTCAGCAGAGGCAGGGATATGTAGACCAGAAAGGGGGAAGTCCCACGCACCCCCCCTGGCAAATCGCACCCTGTGTGTTTTAATGTCCTGTGGTAGGATTGTGCTTTTTTGTACTCTGACAAAAATAGACATTATTTTATTTCCAAACTAGGGCTGCACAATATATTGTTTTTTTTTAATCGTCATTGCGATATCAACTGGCACATTAAACACATCGTGAAAGGCTGTGACATATCGTGAATGACACATTTTTTGTGTTAGTTTAGAGAAAATATCTGTAGAAAAGTGCTCTTTGAAGTGTATCTGTTTTTTTAAGTGATGTCTTTTATATTCAGTTCAATAGTAAGATATTTGGTAAGATTTGTAACCTTGTTAATATTCTTTGATTACTTGTATCAGCACTAGTATTGAAAAGTTTCAAATGATAGCAGTCTATAGGAACCCTGATGCATCCAGGGCCGCTCAACGTTGTAAAACAAAGGAAAACCAATATGCTGAATGCCTGATTGTAACAACAGCTATTGGCACCCATTCATTGAGTAAACTTTCCATCTTTTCAAGTAATTTCTGTAAAATTTAAATCGTAAAACCATGGCAGTAAGAATATTGGAACATGTTGGAATATATATTTCAACAAGTTAGTAGAAATTCCCGTTTTTTATTTTCTATGATCTTAAAACAAGAGAGGATAATGCAGGCCGCTGCACTGGAATCAAGAAAAATAAAAAAAAGTAGATTTGATTGAAAACAGTGAAAACACATGACATCTGACATATAATCACTTTATAATGCTTTGTGTTAGCAAACCATTGCCTGTCTGCACATCCAGCAGAATCATCATCATCAAATTTTGCCTGCGTGACATGCACGTCATTTGATGATTGTGACATGCACGTCATTTGATGATTGTGACATGCACGTCTCAGACGCGGCTCAAGCCGTGCCGAAAAAGCGTGCATGCTAGAAATAGAACCTACGCCTATTTTTCACGCAACACGCAAGTGTGTTGGAAGTGTTTCCAGGCAAAATAGAATAGGAAAAGATGTTTATATGTCATTTTGACACAAATACATATTAATAAATGACATGTTGATGTTTGAAAGTCTCTAGGTTTTTACATAAATGCAGATATAAATGTAATTAAAAAAAATACAAACAAATATTGCACCTGTCAATACAGAACAAAATATTCTGTCGCCTATTTTGCCATCAATACTGCCGACGTTGTCTTTGCTGTAATCAAATCAGTATATATTTATGTTTAACATGAAGTATACTACTGCTTGAGTGCAGTAAATCAATGGGAAACATACATGTGCACAGACAAGGCTAGCAGCAGCAGCGCCGTGCCAGACACGTTTCTCGTGTGTAAAGACAGAAAAATCCACGCAGCCGCCATGCAGCTGACGCGCAACAGAAACGGCACGCTCCCACGACGCAGCCAGTAGCTAAGTTTCCATCCAACTGTCAATCAAATGATCTGAAGTTCGGTAAAACAACTCATGCGAATAAAGCTGGTGAAAGTGTGTTTCGATCCAACGGCTTTACAGCAAATAAAAACCTGTGCGTAATGACATCACATGCTGTTTTGCGATCAAATTGGTATATTGAATTGATTTGAGACATTTTAAGGTGTTTCCATTCATTTTCGCACTGAATCGCACAACATTCAAGCAAACATTTTGCGAACAAAGTTTTGCTAGACAAAATGGATCGCGTCATCTACCAACAAATGATCAATATTGCACAAGTTGTAATAGTGCTTATGTGCCAGCTGATAGCTGCTGGTGAAGGCTACAGGGATTGTGTCAACAGAAAGGGATGGCCATCTATCGTACTACAGACTGTGGTAGACGATCGTTGCATCATAAGGGACATTTGTGTCGGCACTCCCTGTAGTGCGCATGACGCGGCAGTCTTCACCACTTCTGACCTGTACAGGTGCGCGTCTGTTTACCTTGGTAGATGGTACACTTAATCAATCAAAGATTGAATGAAAATGCAGTTCATATACTGTATTATGTTTCATTTCTACATTCATGTATGAGTACCAGAAGTATCATTGTAACAATTAGCTGCAGAGTTGTTAATTATTGTTCTTCCATTTACTCCGGAGGACATCCCACAGCTTGTCGTTACCTTTGTTGGCCATTTCCTTCGCGAGTTCCTGATAAATTATGGCATTTCTTAGATTTTTGCTATCTAAAATAGCTGTTATATTTTGCTCGTAAATTAAATTCAAAAAGCCTCTCGTCTCCTCGTTCGTCCACTTACATCTGTCTTTGTTGACACCCGCCATGTGTCCAAACAGAGCGGAAATACTGGGCGGAAATTAGCTAAAACTTATTCTTCTTCGTTTTGTGGTGGGTTGCAACCATAAAATGACCTAAAACTTAATCGCAATTCATTATTTATTCGGCAAATAATGTTTACATCAGTGTTTATTGCATAAGCTGTGTATCGATCAAGATAAAATCCGATGAGACCGAACATATTTCCGATATTCATGAAATTCAGTCGAATTTTACTGTTTCCATAAGGCATTTTTCATTCAATATCACTTAATTCGGATAAAAACGTGTGGATCGAAACATAGCTAGTGTGTAGCCGGCCTAAGAAGCTTTGTGCTGGGGAGAGACGTGTATGAAGGGCTTATGGTGTTGTCATTTATACACATGTCTATTTGGTTTATTGTCTATTTTTTTATTATTTTGGTGAATGGTCTGCAGTATTGTGGTTACTGTGTCATCTTTTCTCGATTTTTGTCTGGGTGGGTGGTGATGATACTTAAGTAAAAGTACATCTTTTAAAAACTACTTTAAAAAGTAGAAGTACGGAAGAAAACTACTCAATTACAGTAATGCAAGTAATTGTCAATTTGTTACGTTCCACCTCTGCCTATGGAGTATGCATGTGTATATTAGGTCAGGATGTGACGGAGGAGCGTGCAGACAGTCTACTCTGTATCTCGTGACCTGCAGTTCACCATGACCCAGTGTTTGTGTCTGTCAGCCCTGCAGCTACAGCATAGTGTCTGGCAGAGCGATCACTAAGCCCTGTCTGTCTCCGTCGCTCTCTGGGTAAGAGCAGAATAAGCTTTTCTTCCTCTCATTAAAAGGCATACGGGTAATCGCCTCTAAGCAGCTGGCTAACGCCTAATACCAAACAAGTATCAGCCATTGCGCTGCGATCAACGTCCGTCTGGGCTTAAGAAAGAGCAGTGGACACACTGTGGGCCTGTGCAACGCCCCAACAACACCAGGCTCTTAATTTAATTCAGTAGCACTTTATTTTATCAGGCCCTCAAAGCTTAGGGAAAATTTTACACCAGCACTATGGACACAAACAAACGGTAGAGAGGTGGAAATGTAGATAAACCCAGCTGCAAGAAGTCTTGCTTTGGGTTTATTTCTCTACAAGGACCAGAGGCAAGGATTCAGTGCAACGGTCAAGTGCAGCCAACTGAAATACAGAGATTTTATTCAAACAAACTGACAGTAGCTTAGCTTAGCTAGATATCACAGCTACATAATCATCGGATTTGACATGTAATGGATATCAGATTTGGTGCTGAGATAGAATGTTTTTGAGAGATTTAGTCAGACAAGATAACTAAACAATCTTTGTAAAAAAAGATTAATACATATTTTTTTCAATTTCACATTATTTTCTACTATATTTATGTGTGTGCTAATGCTGAGTAATTGCAGATGTTAAAAATAATATTGTGATAGTTGTGAAGGAAAGTCAATTCCCACTTTGTAGCCTAGAGCATTCTGCTCTGAAAACAAATGAACTTTCAACTTTCTCAACTGTTTCCAGGGGGTTCTAAAAAAATCCTGGTTTGGATGGCAACAGCCTATTACGAGGACCAGAGGCCGAAGCTGTGGCACCGCCTACTGGTGTGAGAGGAAATAATAAATATAGTAGACCAGCCGGTAGTTTAGCATTCCGCTAACCCTAGCTTACCACTGCGGCTAATTCAAGTTCATGTTTCTGTAGCTAGCTAGAGCCTCAAATCACAGTATGTCATCTGAAAAAGCTTTAAAAGAAAATGGAATGGTCATTCTCATAGAATTGCCATTATATAACAGCATGCTATCTGGATGAAATAAATGATTAGTGCTATGAATGTTACTGTATGAAGCCGCTGCAGAGAGAGAGAGCCACAGGAGAAGGTCTCACTCTACATCAAATTGTGGCATTAAAAAAAAAAAATTATTCTACCTCCTGCCGCTTTAATGATTTCAACTGCTGATGAAGAATATGTGATGTGAAGGAAAGCTCCTTTTGTTAACTAATTTTGGAATTAAATTCACCTCCTACATATTAGCATGTGGAGTTGTAAAGTATCTTTTTATATGGAAAAAATTACATTGTATACTGTATCACTGGGTAATTATCTTTTGACTCAATGGTTGGGACCCCCACAAGGGGCAAGTTATTTCTAGCAGTGTGGAGAAGGCTTGGAACCTTCATCTTAGGAAATAACATTTGGAATGATCAGGCAGTTTCTATAGGCCATTTTTCCTCCAACAAATTTCACGACATCTCTTTGGGAATGACAATAAAATACATAGTCAAAAAATTGTGCACCAATTCATTCTATTGCCTAAATAGCCTATAGAATTGAATAGATTGAGGACTGCTAGGAATTGGGAGGGGGTGGTAGAAGGGAGTGGGGGGAGGGGGAGCTGAGGTGTCAAATATTAACAAGAGGGTCCCATCCCATCACCTCCTCCAGTCCCGGAGCGGCTCCTCATTAGCATTGGCATTGTGCTCCATGGAGTGAGGTGACAAAGCAAAGTGCTTTTGGTCTCAACAGTTTTGAATCGGCTTGAAATCCCCTTTGTGTTGGCCAACCGCCCTAGCCCCCCACCCGCCCCCTTCGCCCCACCATCCTCCCACCTCTCTCGGTCTATGGCCATCCACAAAAGCCACCAACTCATCACTCTGCAATGTCCTTAACGTTTAGGCTTCATAATGCCACACATTATTGAGAAAAAAACCCGAAATCATATGCAAACGGCCTGTAGCTTTGTCATCAGTCCTGCACTGCTGGATCTGAGGTGTATTAAAGGCCTTTTTCCTTTTCTTTTTATGATTAACACTTTAAAATTAAGAAAAGATGACCTAACAACCATAACATTCAAGACAATATAATAAAATAGTTGTATAGACGATTGTGACAGACACTAAACCGCATACCAAATAAACATACTGTATGTATTATGTAATAACACCATAAGCACATAGTACATCCTTCTCCCCAGCACACAACTATTTAAAGGCTTTTTTCAAAATATTTTACATGACGGCCGGAAGGCTTTCCATATTCCAATAGGACTCCCTTACCAAGATAAAATCAAAATGATTATCACTGTATAATAAATGTTAAAAACCACTGTAGAAATATCACATCATCAGAAGACTTTAGTGAAAGCAACGTGATAACACTACTGCTCACACACAAGAGTATTTGAGTTCATGGGGAATTAAAAAAATAACCATATCATCGCTATTTGAAAAGCCTGTATCTCCAAAACATCAACTTTTCATGAGCTAATAGTTTTTCCGCTTTGTGTCAATGAATTTTTCAGAGAATTCAATGGATTTTAGTATGGTTTATTTATAGCTTGGAGTTTGTCTGAAACACTCAAAATCTAAATTTGGAGTCACTATGGTAGGGCTGGGAAATATATCGATATTATATCGAAATCGTGATATGAGACTAGATATTGTCTTAGATTTTGGATATCGTATCGCGATATGATATAAGTGTTGTCTTTTACTGGTTTTAAAGGCTGCATTACAATAAAGTGATGTACTCTCTGAACTTACCAGACTGTTCTAGCTGTTCTATTATTTGCCTTTTCCCCACTTAGACATTATGTCCACATTACTGATGATTATTTATCTAAAATCTGTGTGAAGATATTTTGTTTAAGCACCAATTGTCAACCCTAGAATATCGCAGCAATATCGATATTGAGGTATTTCGTCAAGAATATCGTGATATCTGATTTTCTCCCTATTGCCAGCCCTACACTATGGTGCCATAGCTCCAAGTCCCAATATGAATAAATATACATTTAATTTTCAAAAATGATCCTAACTCAAGATTCATTTACTTTTCCAGAGCTTTCCACTGCATCTCATGGTTTTCTTCAGCAGATGGCGCTTGCTCAATTATCAATTAATTTCTCCATTTTATAAAAACAGTAAACGTTTTCAAAATAAATAAATAGCGATTAGCGCAAATTAATTAAATCTGTTAGTTGATTCTTTACGTTTATGCTTTTATTTCTGTTATTCTAAAAAATGTTGTCCACTTACATTTTCTCATGAGCTAATATACTCATTCATAGCCTTTATGTTCTGTTTAACATACTCATATGTATTATAGTATGAGACATTATGCTAAAGAGTTTTTATTTACATTTATTTTTTTATTTTTCAAATGAATGATTAATGAAAAAAACTACTTAACAAGAGTTGTGTGTACTGACTTTTCTTAGTCAGTTAGTCATTAATCTAGTTTCCTCTCTAAAGATTAAAAAAAGTTATCTAATTTTAAACTAACTGCACACTATAATCCTATCTGGGCTTTACATCCTCATATGTTTGTGGTCCCACTGCTGTATGTGTACAAAAATAATAAAAAAAAAATAATACTACTGGCAAAAAGGGGGTTATCCCCCTGTAAATTATGCCTATGGTATACCTATTATGAACAAACTGCAATAAAACTCTGATTCAAATTGATATATTTAGACCTAAAAAAGTAAGAAAAACGTTTTAGTAAAAAGTAGTCAACACTAATCACAGATACAGAGCAAACTGACTTCTACTCACATGGTTCTCTGCAAACCCAAACAGAAGTCTTTTTCTGCAGCACACTTCTGAAACATGTCATCAGATCAAATATGTTTAAAAGTAGTTTTCATGTCATGATGTATGTTTTTTGAGCAGTTAATAGCCTGGGGCCCAGGTCACAAGGGCCCCAAACACAACATTAGGGTTAATGTGTTATTAATGGTTGTTTATTGTTGTCTGCTACAAATCAGCAAACGTTCTTTGGCAAAAAAAAAGGGTTGTTACGGTTGTGTGATATTAATATGAGAGGAGGTAGCCTATCTTAAACTCTTCATCATGAGATGTTTGTGAAAGTTCTCTACTCCAGAGTGAAAAACAGGAGAGATGATTTACCCTGGGGGAAAAACAGATTTACAGATATAATCCATAAATATGTCTATTGAATTATCAAGTTTATATTAGTGTTTATGTCCATTGTTGCGACTTCTAACTGTATGTGACAGTACGTAGGCCTACAGTATATTTCATTGCATTAAACATCTTATAGAACTGCCTGAGTTTAGACCAAACAGACAAGGAGTGAGAGACAAAAGAGAGACACAGAGAACAAAGAAGCGGGCGTGCCTTTAGACTTAACCTCGCCCGCTCATCGCCCGTGCAGCCAATCAGCTCTCGGATATGCAAATTACCTCGCGGCACCGCATCGTCCCTGCCCAGGCGGTGACGTCACCCGCACATCTCTCTCTGTCTGGTTCTGCAAGGACTCAGACAGAAGCAACAGAGGACTTGAGGGAAGCCAGCCGGGGAGGGGCCCTTTGTCAGGAAGGAATATTATTACTATCTTCACTGCCGGCTCTGGAATAAATACGCTTATTCGTCCCTGTTTTTTTTTCGTGCAACAGCACAGCCCGGGTCGGCTAGGACCGGGACTTCCAGTTTTTTTTAAGGGAAAACAAAGGAGGTGGATGTTTTTTGTAGCTCCTTGCACTGTTTTTATTTCCTTCCGCAGCCGCACTGATTTCCACTGACCAGTTGTCTTTGAGAACCGGGTCCGGTGCCTCTCCCCTCCTCCTCCCCTCTCCTCTCCCGTCTTTCTCCCCCGTTCACTCCTCCTTCCGTTTGCCTTTTATCCGATCCCGCAACGCTGCAAAGTCGCAAAGATGCCCAGCTCGCTATTCGCCGACAGCAGCGTCCAGGGAGATGCACTGGACGATCAGAGAGCCCTGCAGATCGCCCTGGACCAGCTCTCTTTGCTCGGCTTGGACAACGACGAGAACTCCCTGTACGACAACCAGGAGCCCCGGAAAAAGAGCGTCAACATGACCGAATGCGTACCGGTTCCCAGCTCCGAGCATGTGGCTGAGATTGTGGGCAGACAGGGTGTGTGTTTCTCTGATTTATATTTGTCATGTTTCGCAGCTGAGTAGTAACGTGAGCTACACGGCCATGCACCCAAACACAGGTATGAGCACGTCCCGAGCTATTATCCTGTGTGGGAGGACAAGGATGCCAATACACGCCGGAATACTGCATACGTCTTATCTTAACACAGCCTTGCTTCTCTGCGCAGACACTTAACCTGCATTTTAATATCTATTATCTAAATGTGAAGCTATAGTCGTGAATTCGGCTTCTCTGTAATCCAACAGGCAGTAAACAGTTCAATAAAACGCGAACTTTTATAGTGTCTCGCCAGTTAGACACATTGTTCCTCCTATAAATACAGTTGTGGGCGACAGCTAGTAGCATAAACCAATTCAAAAAGTTGACATTTAAGTAAAATAAAAGCCTTTTTAGATGTTTCTGTATATGCCGAATTGAGTGCGCCGAAACAACTCTGATAAAATACAAAGTCATGTTTTCTGATGTCTATACTTTTGTAGGCATGTAAAGGTACACATTTAAAATATAACAAATGGAATGGAGTCTAGTTTTGGGAAAAGAGAACGGTACGTAGGTTAGCTAAGTAAACTCCCTGCATCTAAATTACATTACAGACACTTCCAAAACGTCTAGGTAGGCTAAAGTGCAGCAATGGCCGCTGACTTGACAGATTATTTTAATCATTAACGTGATTTGGTAAATTAGGACATGTAACGTTAAGTCACCAAACTCTGAGGAATACTGGCTCTTAATAACTCCAGATGTGTCTGTCTTTGTTAATACACGGCTTGCAAATCGTTCCCCGGCTTCATTTACCGTTCAAGATAATGAGCTGTAACGTGACAGGATCAAATTAGGACAACAGTCACGATGTTACCTTGCCACAGGCAGTAGACGCCCATAGCTGCACACACAGACCCAGCTAACACACAGTAGTGCGGTACTTGGTTACATATGCGGAATCTTTTCCCCTCCCTGCAACACTGCTGCTGTTGTTGTTGTTCCCAGAAAAACAAAGGAACCACATACCCCCACCCTCCACTTTAAAACGACTACAGTGGGACATATGGGTGTAAATAGAGCAGGGCCATATGGAGAAAATCAAATATCATGATATTTCTTTGACCAAACACATCAATGTCGATATCACGGTGATATTGTAGGGTTGACTATTGGTGCTTTCACAAAATATTACAACACAACGACAGTTTTGGTAAATAATCACCAATAATGTGGATACAGTGACTTAAGTGGGTACAGGCAAATCATAAAACCAGTCTGGCTAGTTCAGAAAATGCAGCCTTTAAAACCAGGAAAAGACAACATGTCATATCACAATATCCAAAATCTAAAACGATATCTAGCCCCATATATCAATGTCGATATAATAAACATATATTGTCCAGTCCTAGGTGTAAATCACAAGTTTTATCGCGATACAATAGTATATTGATTCTTTGGACACTAATACAGTATTTACTGATCTTAAAGTCTGTTCCGATTTCGATTCTATTCAGGGGCCTGCTATTTATATGAGACAATGTCATATGCCTATTTAACACAGTTCCATTTATATCAACTCAAAAAAGTAACAAAAATGTGATTAGTCAGTTTTGTAACCGAGCTCTTCCAGGCATTTAAATAAAAAACAAGATATTCTTTTGAATGAAGACGACATATAAAGTGGGAATCTAAAATCAAGGGGCACCTAACAGACGATATGTATCAATATTTTCACTTTGCATCATTAATATTGGTTTGTGGATCTTTGAAGTATCGGTACACCCCTAGTGGGACATTTTGTCAGGTAGATCTATTTACACCAGATAACCCCCTTTTGTCAGGTTATATCAGGTTACAAAATGGAAATTAAGTCGTGGATTAACTGTGACCTCTGGGATTATTTTAAGACAGGGAGCCTCCATAAAAGAGACCCTATCCTCATTTAACCCACATTCATTTGATACTAACTAATTATGAATTTATGTCAACGGTTTAAATTGGCTGTGAAGACTGAGTTTAGGTGGGCTTACTCTCCCCTTCATTCCTGGTTACATCACCCTGTCCCACTCAGCGGGCTTTGCTCTGCTAATTATGTCATTCTTCTAAGGCTGTTTCCTCAGCCGGTCCCAGTTTGATCATAAAGAGATGTGTGTATGTGCTGTTTGAGGGTGTTGGAATGCAGCTTTCTGCACCAGTGCCAGGCTGTGAAGTGATTAAGTAGATCTCCCCTCTTTCCATAATGCTATTAGTATAAAACAAGGATCAAGAGTCTAACAGCAGCTGTTGTAGATGGCTGACTATATTGTAGTAAAGGAGCAGGGATCATCCCAGACCCAGAAGTGAGCTTTCTTTGAGAGTTATTTTTGTCCTGCTGTATGTTTGTGGTGGTGCAGCATGTGGTTTGAATTTGTTCTTCTCCAAAAAGAGGGGTGGTTTCACCCGATTTCTGAGGCCCGCTGGCCTTTTGAAAGAAACCATAATAAACATCCAGCAGCTGTTTGGACTAGTCCATAAGTAATGATTTAACGCATGACATATTTTTGAGCCGTTGTTATTTTGGAACATGGCCTCACCTTTCGCCCCTTTTTTGTCTCCCTGCCTCAGGTTGCAAGATCAAAGCGCTGCGAGCGAAGACCAACACCTACATCAAGACGCCGGTTCGAGGCGAGGAGCCGGTGTTTGTGGTGACGGGCCGGAGGGAGGACGTGGCCATGGCCAGGAGGGAGATCATCTCTGCCGCCGAGCACTTCTCCATGATCAGGGCCTCCAGGAACAAAAACACCAGCCTGAATGGGAGCGGCACCCCGGTCCCTGGACCCCCGAACCTGCCCGGACAGACCACCATCCAGGTGAGGGTACCGTACCGCGTGGTGGGGCTGGTTGTAGGCCCCAAGGGCGCCACCATCAAGCGCATCCAGCAGCAGACCCACACCTACATCGTGACGCCCAGCCGAGACAAGGAGCCGGTGTTCGAGGTGACGGGGATGCCAGAGAACGTGGACCGGGCGCGCGAAGAGATCGAGGCCCACATCGCCATGAGGACGGGGGGCCTCATCGAGCTTCAGGACGAGAACGACTTCCATGCCAACGGGACGGACGTGGGTTTAGATCTGCACGGCCATGCCATCCTGTGGTCCAAGCCCGGTGCTGGGATGACCCCCAGCTCGGCGCGCAAGCCCTTCTCCAACTACCGCAACGACTCGTCCTCGTCCCTGGGCAGCGCCTCCACAGACTCCTACTTCGGCAACAACGGCTCACGCATGGCCGACTACAGTCCCCCCAGCCCGGCGCTCAGCTACACCGCCACCAACAACAACAACAACGGCAACAACAATAACAACAACATCATCAACAGCAATGGCTTTGTGTACGGGCGCGAGACCATCTCGCCCGACTGCACTGATCTGACTTTTGACTCCTCGCCAGGGTTCGACCCCACACCGCCACCGCCGCCGGGCCTCCTGTGGTCCCAGTACGACAGTCGCATGACCCCCTCCTCCACCGGAGGCAGCTCCCCCACCCCCAGCTCCACCTCAGCCATATTCCCCACCAACGCCAACGGGATAGCGGTGAGTCAGAGGCAGGGTAACGGTTGCACCCCACAGCCCAGGCTGTCGCCCCCACTCCACGGCCACAGCGGCGGTCACGGCGAGCACCCGTTGGCCCGGAGGGTGCGCAGCGACCCGGGCGGAGGTCCGCTCAGTTTCCCCGGCTACTCCTCCCTGCCGGGGCCCCACCTCCCCGGGGTTCCGTGCGACTCCTCGGCCTCGTCGTCGTCGTCCTCCTCCTCCTCCTCCACCTCCTCCGGCACCAGCCGCAAGGGCAGCCGCGACTGCTCAGTGTGCTTCGAGAGCGAGGTCATCGCCGCGCTGGTCCCCTGCGGGCACAATCTCTTCTGTATGGAGTGTGCCAACCGCATCTGCGAGAGGAGCGAACCCAAATGCCCCGTCTGCCACGCCGGCGTCACTCAGGCTATACGTATATTTTCATAAGAAGCATGACTCTTTTGACTACGTCTCGTCACCGGCGAGAACAAACAAAGACTCATCGTACTGCTTTAATGGGATCAGCCAATCATGTGTTTTGGGAAAAGTGTACATAGGTATATATGCATATGTATGTCAGAGGCTGCAGTATCCAGAAGAAGGGACAGAGACACCCCCCTTTTTGTAGTTAAATAATATACTGTAGCGTGGGGAAATATTTTCAACATCTTAAGTGCATGTTTTAAATATTACAGCATAGTAATCAGTAGTTCTAGTACATTGTACCCTATATTTATGAAGTGGAGAGACACAGTGGGGTCAGGATGGAGGTACTTGAGTCAAACCGTAGACTGTTAGCCGGCGGAGTCTTCCCAGTTTTGCTGATTGAATGTAGAGGGGTGGGGGGAACACGGAGGGCTCCAGCCCCAACAGGACGGCTGACTTCCAGAGATACTGCAGCTTGAGGTCAGACACAGCGTAACGGGGTACATATCCTAAATGTATAGAATCAATTTCCACACGTTGGACCGTTTTAAATGACAATACAGATCGAAGTATTTTATTCTTTTTTTGACTTGAAAGATTATATTTCTTATCGCCAAGATGTTTACAGATATTTTAATTTAAGTTCAGTGAACTTTTTGTAGCTGGGTTGAAATCTTGTTTATTTTTTAAGTATGGCCTTATGGCATTGATCACTGTATTATTTTAATATCACACGACTGTGGGATGGGAAATCCAAGTCCACAAAATTGTGTATTGCATTTGACAGTATTCTGTTGGGATGGAGTTGTTTTTATAGGTTCAGCAAAAAACAAAACAAGAAAGTCTTTTAAAATCTGCTTCACCCAGCATATTTTTTATTCAGTAATATAAAGCATATTTTATTCTATATTATTATGAAACATTGAAATGTACAAAACTTAGTAAGTTGAACACAAAGAAACCGTTTATGCTTTCTAAAAATTTGTATGAATTAGATTCCAGTGGGAATTACAGGCTTCTGTTGCACCACTATAGTTTTAGTATTTCTATTTTAATACATTTGTTTACCACTTGTTTATGTATATGTAGGTGAAGTTACTTGAGCGTAAATGTACTTTATTGAGCAAAGTTTAAGAACAAAGTATATTTTATTTTATGATAAAGGGCCTTTAACCTTATGGTCAAATACTAATATTATATTTGCTGAGACAAGATTTGAAAAATGTATCAAGAGTTTTATTTTTCTGACATTTGAAGTTATACATGATAAAAAGTAAGACTTAAGTAATGGTGCTACTTCATGTTTTTTTTAAGTATTTCTATATAAGTCCAATAAAAACTGGTACATTGACTAGGCGTCTGCTTCTCGTGTTCTTCCTGACCCGTTTATTGTCCATTAATTATTCTTATCATTATTCCCGACCCGTTAGCTGTGTTGGAAACCGTTCCCTATCACAGAAAGAGTTCCCTATATAGTGTGTTCGCCATTTTGTAGTGGTGTTTGAATAATCTGCGGTAAATTTAATTCACTGTATAGTCCACTATAAAATGCACACAATGCACAGCTAATTTGAGTGTACATACGATGTACAATTAATTTTACTCCCGTATCCCACAATGCAAAGAGGTTGTGTTTTCCTGGAGGAGAAGAAGAAGCAGGAGCACACCTGGTACCTGATGGTACACCTTTACCATCCTCCTGAGGGCTTGCTTTGTTTCCGGGACGTATTAGAAGTATTTTTGTTTCGGTTTGTTTACATGATGCTGGGCACACCCGCCTCCGTCGCACAAATAACCGGTGCATCTACTGATGCAACGATGTTTTCAGTGATAGTGTCCGAAATCTGGTTTGGTCGTTCCCTATATCAGTGATTCCCAACCAGGGATATGTGTACCGCAGGGGGTACTTCTGCTGTTGCCAGGGGGTACGTGGAAAGATTGTGCAGCTCTACTGTTATAATTTGAATGTTGCAATTAGGTAAGATAAAACTAGTTAGCAAGCAAGCACAGAAGTTTAAACAGATAGCTAAAAGTAATGGCTAAATAGTTCAAATGATTAGTTATAAGTAATGCACTGGATACATGTTTGAAATAGCTAAAAGAAGCGTTAGTTGATAAATGGTTGAAATATTCAGCTTAGCTCTAAGTAGTAGTAGCCCAGTAGGCTCGTAGTAGTATTACTGACCAAACCAACCTTATTGACAGTAAAATTTTGAGAACTTGTTTTGTATAATGAATAGTGTTATACATTTGGAAGACACATTGGGAATCGATGAAGGGGTACGTGAGTTCATCTGACAGGGCTGTGGGGGTACGTCGGACCAAAAAGGTTGGGAAGCACTGCCCTATATAGTTAACTACCTAATACACACTGTGTAGGGAATAGTGAGTGAGTGAATTAATTCTGCTGGGACTGAGATCACACATAGTGATTTTCATTTTTCACGTGCAAATAAACAGGCAAAAGTGCAAAAAAATGGATGGACGACAATATACAAATAAGTACACAATACATACTTGGGAAAGTATCACAAATACAAACGTGTAAAAAAAAAACACACACACACACACTGAGGGTGTCTGAGAGTTTACTTAATAAGCTAAATTAAGTGAATGGAGTTTTTAAAGGATCACACAGAGTGATTGTTAAAGTCTAATAGTTTTCTGAACATTTGACCTCTCTCTGCTTCCTAATGGCAGCTCGGAGGCGGCAGGATTATCACACTGGCCTAATTATTGAGTGTAGGCTGTGCCGGTCAGACAGAGGGGGACTTGGCCTGCCTTATCACTAATTAGAAGTGCGGGGTGACCTATTCTTAAACAGCTTGCTACGAAGACCATAATCTGAGGCTTCTGGGTAGTGATGGGTCTGGGTTTAGGGGGCAGATGGCCGCCCACTAGGAGTCCAGGGTCTGTCTGAGGTTTCTGCCTGTAAAAGGAAGTTTTTCTGGGCCGCTGTAGCACCAATGCTTGCTCTTGCGGGGAATTGTTGGATGTCTGTAAATTATAGAGCAGATATCTTCAACAGGGGGTCCGGGACTCCTAGAGGGTCCTCAGAGTCAATGCAGGGGGGCCTCCAAATTATTGTTTTTGGAAAGTTTCCAAGAAAATGAAAACGTCTCAACATGAATCCAACATATTCTTAGCACATATAAATCAGCCTATTCATGAAAGAAACATTGATGATAGGTTCACTGGCCAATATAGTCACTAAGGTATCCATCCACAGATAGTTAAAGGATTCACTGTGCTACATATATGTTCATTAAAAGAGGATTAATAAAATCATGGCAACAGTTATTATTTTAATAGCTTAGTATTCCATGCACTACAAGGTATTTATAAAGGCTTTAGGCCACCCTACATGTTATTGTAGGCCCAGTTTAATATGAAACTCAATTATATACAACCCCAAATGAGAAAAAGTTGGGACAGTATGAAAAACACAAATTAAAAAAAGAAAGTAGTGATTTCTAAATGTACTTTGACTTGTATTTCATTGCAGACAATGTGAACACAAAATATTTCATGTTTTGTCTGGTCAACTTAATTTCATTTGTTAAAAGATTCAAGGAATGAGGAGGAATTTCAATGCGTAAAGGACAAGGGCGCAAACTGAACAACCGTGATCTCCGATCCGTCAGGCGGCACTGCATCAAGAATCGTCATTCATCTATAAGCGATGTCACCACATGGGCTCAGGACTACTTTGGCAAACCTTTGTCAAGTACCACAATACGTAATTACAGCCACAAATGTCAGTTAAAACTGTACTGTGCCAAAAGGAAGCCCTATGTTAACAGTGTCTAGAAGCGCCTCTGGGCTCGGAGGCATCTGGGATGGACCATCACACAGTGGAAACGTGTACTGTGGTCAGATGAATCAGTATTTCAGGTATTTTTTGGGAGAAATGGACGCTGTGTGCTCCGGACCAAAGAAGAAAAGGATCATCCAGACTGTTACCAGCAGCAAGTCCAAAAGCCAGGGTCTGTCATGGTATGGGGTTCTGTCAGTGCCCTTGGCAAAGGTAACTTGCACTTCTGTGATGGCACCATTAATGCTGAAAAGTACATAGAGATTTTGGAGCACAATATGCTGCCTTCAAGAAGACATCTTTTCCAGGGACGTCCATGCATATTTCAACAAGATAATGCAAAACCACATTCTGCACACATTACAAAGTTCTGGCTGCGGAGGAAGAGGATACAGGTACTTGACTGGCCTGCCTGCAGTCCCGACCTGTCTCCAACGAAGACCCTGTACTGTTGCCCACCTTAAGACTTGTTTGCAGCAAGAATGGGACAAAATTACAACTGAAACACTTCATCACTTGGTGTCTTCAGTCCCTAAACGTCTTTTAAGTGTTGTGAAAAGGAATGGCAACATTACAAAGTGGTAAATACTTTACTGTTCCAACTTTTTTTGAAATGTGTTGCAAGAACCAAAATAGGAATTTTGTTTTTTTGAAGAAAAAAACAATACAAATCATGAGGAACACATTAAATGATGTGCTGTTGTATTGTCTGCAATGAAATACAAGTTAAAGTATATTTAGAAATCACTGCTTTCTTTTTTTATTTGTGTTTTCCATACTGTCCCAACTTTTTCTGATTTGGGGTTGTACAATTTAATAAACAGTAACAGGGTCCTTGGCTTAAAAAACTTTAAAGACTCCTGTTATAGAGTGTGGTCTATATCTACTCTATCTGTAAAGTGTCCTGAGATAACTTCTGTTGTGATTTGACTATAAATAAAATTGAATTGAATTGGACTGTTGTAGGAAAGCTAGACAATATAGGACATCCCTTTAGACCCTGGGAATTTGTGATGAGCATGTTTCGATCACTTCATTTTATAGATCCTGATTTGCTGAAGTCCATTTGACACTGCTGGTATATTGCAGCTAATAGAACCCCAATTTGAAAATGGTTTATTTTAATGGTATTCATCACAGATAATAATTCATCAATACAATTCATTTCACTTTGATTTGGCCAAAAACGTAAGTGATTTCCAAGTACCTGCATTGTGGGACAGTTACAGACCGAAATGCAGTTCTTTAGTATAAAATCTGCTGCATCAAGTTTAAAGTGTAAGAGAAGAAGACTACCTTAGGCCTGGTTAACATTTCCAGGATATATGTATGTTACGTGGCTTTACTAACCATAACATAGTTACACTAAACGGTCACACGAGGGTGGTTATCAACTCGGTAAATCAACCCAGGGTTTCACATAAAAGGGGCGGGGTTTGCAGTATATGACAATCACCACAAGTCTACTGGCAGCAGAGCGAAGAGCAAACTATATGAGACAAATACGGAGAAGTTAAACACATAATCCAGGCGAAAAGCAACACAGTTTATACACACTATATCTGTATGTGTCTCAATGTTTTTAACAACACACAAAACAAACAATTCGCAACATGAACATACTTTGTCATCACCACCCACTCAGACAAATATCAAGAAACGATGACACAGTAACTACAATATTCAAGACCATTTAACAAAAAATAGTAATGAAATAAAACCATAAACCAAATAAACATATGTTTAAATGACAACACCATAAGCCAATCATACACGTCTCTTCCCAGCACAAAGCTTCTTAGGAGCCCTCCAGATAGTTCAGATACTTTCCCCATTTTCTAGTATAGACATCCAATCTGGCAAACCGTTTATATGACATATTTTCAAACGCTGCCACCCATCTCACAGGCCCACTCCTGGATTGACGGCACCCCTTCATTCTTCCATCCTCTTAAAAGAATCTGTCTGGCTATCATTAAACTAGTCTGGACGCAACTTCTAATATATCGATATTATATCCTTATCGATATATGGGGCTAGATATCGTCTTAGATTTTGGATATCAAGTCCTTTCCTGGTTTTAAAGGCTGCATTACAGAAAAGTGATGTACTTACCAGACTGTTCTAGCTGTTCTATTATTTGCCTTTAACCACTTAGTCGTTATATCCACATTACTGATGATTATTTATCACAAAGCTCATTGTGTAAATATTTTGTGAAAGCTCCATTAGTCAACCCTACAATATCGCCGCAATATCAAGGTATTTGGTCAAAAATATTGTGAAATTTGATTTTCTCCATATGGCCCAACTCTACTGCACACCCTAATTTAATTTTAACTATCTACTGGATGTGTCAAAAGCTAACAGAGTGTGTGTGTGTGTGTGTGTGTGTGAGAAGGAGCCATCATAACAGAGCAGTTCCTCCTCTCTGCTTGTTCCTCCCCTCCCCCAGCTCCTTCCCTGTGTGCTGAAGTGCAGCCTCATGTCATGTGGTCCTGTTGGAAACACTGACGTTCAAACACATGCTTTGCTGCAAGATAGTAAATGTGGAGAGAGAGAGAGAGAGAGAGAGAGAGAGAGAGAGAGAGAGAGAGAGAGAGAGAGAGAAAGAGAGAGAGCAGGCTCTAATGATAAGTTTAAAATGGAAACATCCAATGCAGGCCCAAAGAAGCTGGCCCCATAAACCATATTATTAGGAAGCAATCTTACCACTGCAGAAAAGAGCTGACAAGTGTTTTTTGCCAAATGCACAACACATGGAGTTCACATACTGCTTCTCTGGGAAGATATTCACTAAAAGAAGGCCTGTGCTTCCTTGGGCCAACAGTAGAAATAATGATATACAGTATAGGCCCGACTCACATTACTGTCAGTATGTAGCTGTTTGTGTACATCTGCCATATGACATCACCACCTTTAATTTGACAGGACAGCTAAATGAGAAAGGGGAGAGAGATGGGGAAGACATGCAGGAAATCGTCACAGGTCAGATCCAAACCCTGGACCTCTGCATCGAGGCATAAACCTTTAATTATATGTGCGCCTGCTCTACCCACTGATCCAACCCGGCCGCCCAGACAAAAGTATTTTTACTATGATACATTTTAAGATATCCACTATAGATTTTTCAGTAATGTTGCACTGCTGTAATGAGAATTATGCCGACCTTACACTAAACAACTTTTCAAGCGATTCCCTGTTGCAGACTAATTTACTATATCGTAATCAACAAATAATGAGTCTTGGTAGAGCTGGGGCGCTCCCGTCGTCTCAATCGTTTGGTGTAAGGTGGTCATAAAACTCAGTCCCAGTCAGTCTTTTTCCTGTGTGGACGTTCCGACAAAATCATACGTGTTTGATATTATCCTAAGTTTTAAGTCTTGGTAGTGAAGTTAAATTATGTGAACATTGTCAACAACCAATGGGTGCACTCCCTCCAGCACCAAGCAGCAAACGGCTAGAGCCAGTGTTGTTTATAGCGCCGTGCTAAGCTAAACGCTAAAGAGGGAAAGTTGCCGATCTTCAACCCTTCTGAAGCGAGTCACCCAACAGGAGTTTTACAGGCGGATAAACGCAGACCTGCGGGTACTGGAGACATTCATCTGCATGTACGTCAGAATAGAAAATCAGCAAACCTTACCTTAAGTTACCAGCTAATGCTAGCTGTAGCTAGCTAGCTTGGTTACATTTTTCAAAACAAATCTAGTTGTAGTACTGTAATGTGTGACCCTGCTATATCCCCAGTCTTTACATATTATGACAGTCTTTAACATTAGATGTGAGATGGTGTCAGACTTTAGTCTTTTCAAAGTCTGTTCAGAGTCTTCTAGTGTCTGGTAGGCATTACCTGCATCAAATCTACAAAGTATACGACCATGTAGGAAACATTTGGAAAGTTACCTGACTGTTACATGAAATGCTCAAATGTATCCATTATAATAGCTTTGATAATGACCATTCAACTACAGTCTTAGTAGTCTGGATCAACGGTAGTACATTTCTAGGATAACATGTGCGTTGCTGTTCTCAAACTCTGTACACTTCAGCAAACAACCACAAACTTCGCTAGCAAGCTACATGCTGAAAATGACAACTTTTGAAGATAATTTGGATCATGCAATAAGACAGGCCTGCTTGGTTCTTTCGGGGAAT
Organism: Gymnocephalus cernua; assembly: GCA_023631565.1. Lineage (NCBI taxonomy): Eukaryota > Metazoa > Chordata > Actinopteri > Perciformes > Percidae > Gymnocephalus > Gymnocephalus cernua. The sequence continues at coordinate 33,622,545 of CM042426.1, read as the reverse complement.
GATTGTAAAGATTTACAAATAATCTGTTTACAGCATTTACTCTCTAACTGGGGCGTTTTGGGACCGATTGGTGCAAGGGCGTAACTTTGAGTTCAACATTAGGGGGGGGTTGAGATCTCCAACTATCTAGGACATTTCTACTTTTATTTAAAAAGAGCAAAAAAAAAAACATCAAATAAATTGTCCAAAAAAACTCAAAAAAGAGACAAAAACGTCAAAAGACAACAAATGTCAGAAAAGGCGCCCAAGACTTAAAAAAATAATTAAAAAAGGCGTCAAAAACTTTGAAAAAAATGTCCAAAAAACCTTGGAAAAGGCGAAAATAAACTCAGAAAAAAACAACAAAAACGTTGAAAAAGAGGCAAAAACAATGAAAAAGAACAAAAACTTCGTAAAAAGCCCAGTTTTGATTATTGGGGGGGGGGGGGGGGGGGGCTAGGTGTCTTTAAATAGCTAATTTGCACCTGCGCCCATCTTTGCACGTGCTGGTCTTACAGGGAGGTGTGCATTCTAGGCGTATTGCTATCTTGAGGCAGCAGGAAGTGATCGTGCCATTGACCAACAAAAACGTCAATAGTCAATAGTGCCAATTTCATTGTTATTTGAACAGCGCATTATTAAAATGTGCCTAGGCTAGTGCACAGCGTGCACACACTATGCTTGTTACACACACACAGGGACGCGCAGCAGCACACAAACATGCAAAAGATTACAAATAAAAATATTACGGTGCAAATCTGCCATCATAATAGCAATGTGCCAAGGTACAAACGCACCTGGCTTTTAAAGGCAATGGGAGATGACACTCTTTGACACTGATTAGTTTATTGCATGTTATGCCCAAAACGCACCTATGAATTAATGGAACCCTTTTGAACTATGCGCTTAGCGCACGGCCCCTTTTTTCCACCGTCAAACTAGCAAAAGTGAATTTGGACACACCGTAAATGCACCTGCGCCTGTGCATGTAGCCCCACCAAAAAAAATCACCAGTTGTTGAACATACAGAATCCTGTCTGATTTCTCTTATTCAACTGCTGTTTCCCCCATTCTCCACCATTCTGGTCCAGTTTGTACAACCCCAAATCAGAAAAAGTTGGGACAGTATGGAAAACACAAATAAAAAAGAAAGTAGTGATTTCTAAATGTACTTTGACTTGTATTTCATTCCAGACAATACAACAGCACATAATTTAATGTGTTCCTCATGATTTTTATTGTTTTTATTTTTCAAAAAAACTAAATTCCTATTTTGGTTCTTGCAACACATTTCAAAAAAAGTTGGAACAGTAAAGCATTTACCACTTTGTAATGTTGCCATTCCTTTTCACAACACTTAAAAGCCCTTTAGGGACTGAAGACACCAAGTGATGAAGTGTTTCAGGTGTAATTTTGTCCCATTCTTGCTGCAAACAAGTCTTAAGGTGGGCAACAGTACGGGGTCTTCGTTGTTGCATTTTGCGCTTCAAAATGCGCCACACATTCTCTATTGGAGACAGGTCGGGACTGCAGGCAGGCCAGTCAAGTACCCGTATCCTCTTCTTCCGCAGCCAGGACTTTGTAATGTGTGCAGAATGTGGTTTTGCATTATCTTGTTGAAATATGCATGGACGTCCCTGGAAAAGATGTCTTCTTGAAGGCAGCATATTGTGCTCCAAAATCTCGATGTACTTTTCAGCATTAATGGTGCCATCACAGAAGTGCCTTTGCCAAAGGCACTGACACAACCCCATACCATGACAGACCCTGGCTTTTGGACTGGTTGCTGGTAACAGTCTGGATGATCCTTTTCTTCTTTGGTCCGGAGCACACGGCATCCATTTCTCCCAAAAAATACCTGAAATACTGATTCATCTGACCACAGTACACGTTTCCACTGTGTGATGGCCCATCCCAGATACCTCCGAGCCCAGAGAAGTCGACGGTGCTTCTGGACACTGTTAACATAGGGCTTCCTTTTGGCACAGTACAGTTTTAACTGGCATTTGTGGATGTAACTACGTATTGTGGTACTTGACAAAGGTTTGCCAAAGTAGTCCTGAGCCCATGTGCTGATATCGCTTATAGATAAATGACGATTCTTGATACAGTGCCGCCTGAGGGCTCGGAGATCACGGTTGTTCAGCTTAGGCTTGCACCCTTGTCTTTTACGCACTGAAATTCCTCCTAAATTACTCCTAATTCCTTGAATCTTTTAATTATGTTATGCACTGTTGAAGGTGAAATAAGCAAATGTCTTCCTATCTTTCTTTTAGGAACATTGTTTTTAAACATTTCAATAATTTTCTCACGTATTTGTGGGCAAACTGGCGATTCTCGGCCCATCTTTGCTCCTAAAGGACTAGACCTTTCTTGGATACTGCTTTTGTACCAAATCATAATTACAATCACCTGTTGACATCACCTGTTTCAAATCACATCATTATTTAACCAATTTACTTGATTACTAGCCCTTAATTGCTCCTGTCCCAACCTTTTTTGGAATGTGTTGCAGGTCTGAATGACAGGAAAGGATGTATATTTACAAATGAAATTAAGTTGACCAGACAAAACATGAAATATTTTGTGTTCACATTGTCTGCAATGAAATACAAGTCAAAGTACATTTAGAAATCACTACTTTCTTTTTTTATTTGTGTTTTTCATACTGTCCCAACTTTTTCTGATTTGGGGTTGTAGTATATAATACCTGAAATTACAATATATGTCGTAGGGGGTCCCTACTCTGTCTCTCTTTCAGTTAAGGGGTCCTTGGCTTAAAAAACGTTGAAGACCCCTGCCCTAAGGGTTTAGTACTTCCTCTATGCATGAAAGAGAACGGCAGGCTTGATCTTTGAGCCGTCAGCTGGATATACTTCAACAGGGCAAGATGACAACTCTTGTCTCTTTTAAAAAGCTCAGTCTGGCTGACCATGTGGCTACAGACGAACATGTCTGCTGTGCCAGTCTGTGTTAACAGCATAAGAACAACAGAGCCTGTCTGGCACCTTCCACGCTCTGACCTACATCTCATGTAGCTAATGGACCTCCATTTGGACAACCATGCACACATGCACGCAACAGGGGAGGGTATAAAGCCATGCCTTTGCAGAGTGAATGTCAATATTTTATTCATGCTGCACTCCCTGCTTGTCACCACTCTGCAGTCTAGCCAGTACTTGACGTGATTCACCCATTTAAACACACTTTCCTAACGAGCACACACATCCAGCGTAGAGTATATCCAACACATTCTCACTCCCATTGCATCAAATACGGTCATGTGACTCTGGCATTTTGTTATTGACGCTTAAAGTCTCATTTAAGATCATATCGAAACGTGCTTGGTCGGGACTCTTGGCGTCACGTATGACGCTCTGGGTCTGGTTTTTTAACGTTGAACACTTCATTTCCTGCATTCTGCCGAATTTTGGGGTGGGTTGCACTGGCCAGTTTTGATTATTGGGGGGGTTGTAACCTCCCCCCTCTGTAAATTATTATTCGTTCCATACAGATGCCAAAGGGGAATTTTTGCATTGGTATCCGACGCTGAGACACTGACCAAGCATCAGTATTTGATAAGTTGGGAGTGAGAACAGGTTAGTATATAACAAAAAAGATGAAGGCACTTAGCAGGGCTGTAGTCCGAGGTGTTTTTCTTTTTCTTGGACTTGTCTTGGACTTGGTATTTGGACTCTGACTGCTAATTTCCACCAACTACAGAACGTCTGTGGAACGGCTCTGCTGCATGTCGGCTCCGTGCTCCGCCATCCGTCAATACCCACCAGGTCCGGATTTGTTGCGGCACGGGTGCGGCCATGACTGACAACTGTAGTCACGAGGACCCACGAGATCTCGCAAATTCATGTAGAATAGAACCACAAAACCAACATGTTTGTTTCCATCCAGAGGAGTAAAGGGGAAACAACTCTGTGCTGTGCTTTCAAGGTGTAGCTCGACTTCCTGTCCCACACTATCTCCCGTGTGCTGAATTGCTGCGGAGCTCTCCAGCATCCGGGAAACATAGAAGCTCAGCGTATCTGCAGCGGAGGGCTGCGGACTGCCAGACCTGTGCCAGAGTCGGAATGCAGCCGTTCTGCAGTTGGTGGAAATACACACATTGAATTTAATGGAAACCTAATGACTCTGCCGCCGTTCCGCAGCCGTTCCGCAACAGGTGGAAATTAGGGGTGACTTGTCTCAGACTCGGCCATTGGACTCACCAAATATTCTAGTTGGTTTCCACCGAGTCCAACACTATATGCCTTTTTTCTAAAGTAACTTCCTCGTTTAAAACAAAACCATTGATGAAGCGCACTTCAGGAAACAGGTATAAGTTTAATTCAAAATCCATCTACAACGGGTATTGGCATTGGGTGCCTGGTATATGACTATGACCGTCATAGTTCTCAAAAATCAGGCATCAGTCCTTTTCAGGATTCTTTTTTTTCTGACTCGGTCTTGACTTGGACTTGAACCTTCAAGGTGGACGTGACTACAGCCTTGTGAGTCAGGATTTTGTGGTGTGATGATACAATATTAATTCCTAACCTTATAGTAATTGTAATGTGTGTAATGTCTTCATAAATAAGCTTACCCAACCCATATTTCACAGATCTCTGAGAGTTACTATTACTGATTGAAATTATATGTAAAAAATCTAGATGTCAGATGATGCTAGGCCACTTGCTTGTGCGTCACACTCACACTCATGTGCAGCAAAGATTAGACCAGTAAATAGTTTTTGCATATATTTCACTCCTTATAATCCTTACATTGTGAATCTGATTTTAGCCACTCAGTGTGGTCTTTGAGCTGATTTCGAAACCCAATTATGGTTTTGTACAATTTACAATACAAAACAGAGGTGGATTCAGCTTTATGACCACTGATCTGTGCAACGTGCTGACATTTATGGTAAGCGTATTGTTGTATTGTCTCACTTCTGGTATTCCCGTATCACAGAGTAGACGCTAGTTTACTGCTCCAGCTAAAATTTACTCAACTCTGCTTTATTGTTTAAATTAGCGACTATTTGCCTGGATTACATTTAAACGAACCTTGCTTCACTTAGAGCCCGTATCAATGGGGCATAAGCATAATCATTTGTTTAATTTAGCGGCTATTTGCCTCAATTGCATTTAAACTACACCAGTTATACTCAAGCACTTATAGCTATCTTCCCTTACAACAACTGCCTCGCTGATCTCACAATTGTTAAAACGCTGTTAGCTACTTTAGCTTAGCCATTAGCAATGGCTACTTCCTCTCCCTCTCCCTCTCCTGCTTTCTCTTGCTCGGTGTGTCAAATGTTTAGCTATTCTTCTGTCTCCTTTAGTGATAATGACACATGTAATAAATGTAGTTTATTCGCTGTTCTGGAGGCAAGGCTTAGTGAGTTTGAGGCACGTCTCCATACCATGGAATCAAAGTCGTATGCTTCCGTAGCTAGTCAGCTTAGCGTAGCTGGTGCGGGCCAACATACTGTAACTCCTGTTAGCAGTCCCCCGGCAGACCCCAAGCAGCCGGGCGAATGGGTGACTGTCCAAAAGAAGCATAGCACTAACTGTAAACCGGGGGGTGCACATAGTGGCGGTCGAACGAGCTTTAATTAAATCTGAATTAAAAATAAATTAAAAATAAAATGTCGACTCTAAACCGGGGCATCCTCGCCTTTCTAACAGGTTCTCCCCACTCAGTGATACAACCGCTGAGAAGCCAATTCTGGTTATTGGGAGCTGTGAAACGTTAGAATGTCGGCTCCAGCGGCTGCGGTCGTGTGTGTCCCTGGGGCCAGAGCGGGCGATATAGAATCTTATCTGAAGCCGCTGGCTAAAAATACCCGTAAATACAGTAAGATCATACTTCACGTAGGTGGTAATGATACCCGATTATGTAAATCGAAGATCACTAAAATTAATGTTAAGTCACTTTGAGCATATGCAAAGACAATGTCGGACTCAGTAGTTTTCTCTGGACCCCTGCCAAACCTGATCAGCGATGAAAAGCACAGTCGCATGTCAGTAGTTCCCAGTTAATGATGTGGCCTATGTGAATAACTGGAGGGTGTTCTGGGGAAAGCCTGGTCTGATTAAGAGAGACGGCATTCACCCCACTTGGGATGGAGCCGCGTCTAACCAAGTCTATTATCGGTCATGAACCATGACAACCCAAGGTAGATATTAGTAATCAGAGGTGCAGTGCAACACACTCCTCTGTGCCTCCGTTAGAGCAGCCGCCCTCTCATAGTCTAATAACCACGGTGTCTGTCCCCCAACTTAGATCGGTTAAATCAACGGTAAACAAAAGGGGCTATACTTAACAACCTAATTGGAATCAAAACAACCACTTCAATGATGGAACAAAATAGGAAAATTAGATGTGGACTATTGAATAATAGATCTCTGTCTTCTATAGCAGTATTAGTAAATTATTTAATATCAGATAATCAAATTGATCTATTCTGTCTTACCGAAACATGGCTGTGCAATGAAGAATATGTTAGTTTAAATGAAGCCACTCCTCCCAGTCATATTAATACTCAAATTCCTAGAGGCTCAGGCCGAGGAGCGGGAGTTGCAGCCATCTTTGATTCAAGCCTGTTAATTAATCATAAACCTAAACTAAATTATAACTCGTTTAAAAGCCTTGTTCTTAATCTTCAACATCCAACATGGACAACAACACAGCCAATTATATTTGTTGTTGTTTACCGAGTTCCAGGTCCGTATTCTGACTTTTTATCATGTGTAGTCCTTAAATCAGACAAAGTACTTATTGTAGGTGATTTTAATATTCACATGGACGTTGACAGCAATAGCCTTAGTACTGCTTTCAACTCAGCTCAGAGTAGTGACGACTTCATGAGCTTCTTTAACGATAAAATTATAACAATTAGAGATAAAATGAAACACCTTTTGCCCTCAACTTCTAACAGGTCACTTCTAAACACCGGACTGCTAGAAGGAACGACAATACCTGACATATACTTAGACTGCTTTTATCCTATAGACCTTCAACAACTAATGTTAAAGGTCTCTTCAGCTAAGCCATCTAATTGTCTCTTAGACTCCATCCCAACAAGGCTACTTAAAGAAGCGCTACCAATGGTTAACGCTTCATCACTAGATATGATCAATATGTCTTTATTAACAGGTTATGTACTGCAGTCATTTAAAGTAGCTATGATAAAACCTCTTCTGAAAAAAACGACTCTCGATCCTGAGGTCTTAGCCAACTATAGACCTATATCTAATCTTCCCTTCCTCTCCAAAATCCTTGAGAAGGTAGTAGCTAATCAGTTATGTGATTTTCTACATAGCAATAGTTTATTTGAGGACTTTCAGTCAGGATTTCGAATGCATCATAGCACAGAGACGGCACTGGTGAAAATTACTAACAACCTTCTAACTGCTTCAGACAAAAGACTCTCCATACTTGTCTTTTTAGACCTTAGTGCTGCTTTCGACACTATTGACCATACCATCCTGTTACAGAGACTGGAACACTTAGTTGCCATTAAAGGAATCACACTAAGCTGGTTTAAGTCCTATTTCTCTGATCGATCTCAATTTGGTAATGTTAATGATAAATCCTCCAAGTACGCTTAAAGTTAACCATGGTGTTCCACAAGGCTCAGTGCTTGGACCAATTCTATTCTCCTTATATATGCTTTCTCTAGGCACTCAGGGGTGGCTGCAATATACCAGACCTGTATGATAAGATTTAATAGAACTATATATTATATCCAGACAAGCCTTAGCGATAAGTTGAAGATTATATATAACATTTATATAAAACACATAGCTGTCTGCCATTTCCCTCTGGAAACAACTGGTTCTCCCCAGAGTGGCGAGGACCTGTATTTGGAACAGGATGGACCGGGATGGCACGGTTCCAGCGCGTCGCCCTCTCTACTGGACCCACTTCAGTACAGAGATCCAAGAACGCAGCTTTAGGGAATCTAAATTGTCATATTAGCCAGTCATCGTCATTGTCCCTGAAGTCTCTTTCTCTCCTGTTTCTTCCATTGCCGTAGTCCTCCTGCAGTGCCATCATGCAGCATTACACACAGCATTTATATATTTACAACAGTTTGTGATTATTAACACCTTGCCAAAATCACAGCATCAACTAGTGGTATCCCCCACCCGAGATACAATTTGAAGACAAAAGTGTAGTAGGCAAACACACTTTTCTTCATGCAGGTTTTGTCACCAACAGTATTAAAGTTCGGACCGTAACAAGGACATTAAGTGTAACGATTGTGCGAGAGCTTAATAGCTGTATTTCCAGACTTTGACGTTTGATGATACAGTATATGCACAGTATTAAAGACATATTTAGTTATTTAGGCTACACTATGTTTTCCAGTTATCTAATGGTAGGGTATTTGATGCTATCCTGTATTCCATGCAGTAGGGCCATCTCCTCCTCCTGCGCTTCGTAGCCGACAATGTGACGGTGAGACAGTGCAGATTAAATATTAAGAATGAGTTTTGATTTAAGATTTGAGTTGGATTTTACAAGGTGTTTATGGAACAATTATCACTCAATACAAGAGCAAATAAAACTGCTGGATTTAATCTTCATGATAACATGGATGATATGGAGTGAAGAAATGTGCGTGAGTTATCAATACTTGAAAATATTAAGAGTAATTATTATTCCTACGTTTAGTTTCTGCAGTCTGACTTCAGTGTTCTCTTCAGTTCTCTTCAGTTCTCCCGTCAAGTTTGTTTTTTATAAATCACAACCTTTGCGTGGGAAGTGGCGGACGCACATTTTCAGCCCCGTTTTGAGTGTATGCCACATTTATAAATGAGACCTCAGGGCTTTGAGATTAGCTGGGAGGCTCTGTATCACCGCTTCTGTGGCCTGCTTCCTGGAGGCCCACCTTGTTTCAGAAACGTAAGAACGGTTCTTTCCAGTTGCATGTTTTCCTGCTCCTCTTCCAGTATTTGAAACCTCAGAAGGCTTGAAGTTAAAAAGCAGTACAAGGTCTCAAGTGTACCGAAAAAAAACTTGAGAATTAGATTGAGGTTGTGTGCGCAGCAGTGGACATAAAATGCCTGTCTGAGCAATTTTGCTTGACCCTGGCTTACAGGGTACATATGCCATAACATTGCACAACATTTAACAAAATACAACTCAAATATTTACAAAATTATATCTGATTAATTAATCAAAAACGTATAAAAAATATGAGTTACACTACTCCGAATGAATCTATTTTTAAAGAATAAGTGACACAAACGACTCACTATAAAGAATTAATGTTAGATGTTGGGGTTTCTGTGAAATAATTATTTGGGAGTAAATTCAATTCACAAATTGCTCTGTAATGTGACTGAACATCAAATTGATTTGGTTTTAACTTTAGGTCAAATAAGCCAACTTCCCGCTGCATGCCTGGTTGGGTAATGATGTGTGTCTGCACTAAAGGATGTTTTTTTTGTACAAAGTAAAAAGGTGTTTTAGCTGTTCTGACCTTCTCCTCCAGTGTGTCCCTGCCTGTAGGAAGCAGAGCAGTCTGTGGGTTTTCCCACTACTGCCGAGGGAGGCTTGAGAAGAGGGGGAGGAGGGGGAGGAGGAAGGGAACTGGGTTTGTTGTTCAAAGCCTAAGCTCGACATATGCATTATAAATAAGCAGGGTGTTGAGGCACATCTCTTCCTCTCTCTCTCTCTCCCTCTGTTTCTTTGTCACTCTGTCTCTCTTCTCTCTCTCTATACATGTGTTTGTATGGGATTGTGTGTGTGTGTGTGTGCGCACCTTCAAGTGCATAATGGATTTTTATCCTTCGCAGAGCACAGCGGTCACAGTTTGTCTGACTCCACATGGTCTTTATTATGCCAGACGGAGAGTGTATCAGCTGAGACATACCAGGCCAACGTCTGCCCTCTGTCTCTGTATCCACACACACACACACACACACACACACACACACACACACACACACACACACACACACACACACACACACACACAGCTGCGACCTCTGCCTCCCTGCCACTTTCACCTCTCACCTCCCTGTTTGCCTACGCGTCCTGCAGTCTAAAGCTCACGGCAGACGGGGTGGTGATGGCGCAGTGGTTAGAACACATGCCTTTGGTGTGGGAGACCTGGGTTCAATTCCCACCATGATCCTTCAACCAATGTGTCCCTGAGCAAGACACTTAACCCCTAGTTGCTCCAGAGGCGTGCAACCTCTGATATACAGCAATTGTAAGTTGCTTTGGATAAAAGCGTCAGCTAAATGCCATGTAATGTAATGTAATGGCAGACACTGCGAATAGAGCACTCAACAGTAGGGCTGGGTACCGAATTCAATACTTTTTAGGCACAGACTGAATTGCCTTGAAAGTATCGAGTATCGAAAAATGCCTCGTCATTCAATACCCAATTTCAATATCTAAGGAGTAAATCTTATCAGCATCAGTGAGCCAATAAGCATGTAGCATGCTTCTACCAAGATTTAATAATGTTTGTGATTGGCTGTCTAACATTACACGTCGTAGAGACACGCAGGAAAAAGTCTACGTTATGCCTCATGTAGTAGACACTGAAAAGTAAATATAATGTTGCAATTTCTTTTTATTTAATTAAATTAGTATCGGAAAAAGTATAGGCCTAATTTAGCAACCGGTATCAAAGTCACGGTATTGGTATCGGTAACAGTATCGAAAGATTTTGAGTGATGCCCAGCTCTACTCAACACTTTTTAAACGGCTCTGGTTCCAGAAGGGATTTTCCCCATTCAATATCTTCATGAAATGCTTATATAAAGCCCATATATATATATATATATATATATATATATATATATATATATATATATATATATATATATATATATATATATATATATATATATATATATATCTGGAACCAAGCCGACCAGCTTGATTTAAAAGAACATTTTGAAAACGGAAAATAAGACAGAGCTACAAGACTGTGTACAGAAACAATCGCAGACTCGCTATAGCCGTTCGTGGAATCGCGGGTGCGGTAAACATTTCCATGGTAACAGTGAGCTCCACCAATCAGAGATGTCACTGTTTCACTTAGGATTGGTGGTAATGTAGTACTTCTCCATGACATGTTAAATTAAAAACTATTCAACAATTCAATGATTTCATACAAATTTGTGGCATAGGGGCATGAAGCATAATTTCACAGTGTCGTAGCTCTGGTTAAGTCTACTTTGAATGATTTAGACATTATGGCTAATAATTTAATATCCTTATGGAGAAAATGAATGGGATTTTTCTTCCGGGACCACCAGCTCTATAAAAGCATAAACCTACACTCACACATGCATATACCAACTCTGATTACACTCTCTATATGTGGGAAGAAAGGTACACTCCTCTAAGAGCCACCAAATGGAAGCAAGCCATTACAGGCTGTGTGCTTTTTCTATTTATTACTTCTATATTTACCCCTCCTCATATACGCTTAAATGCCACAGTGATTTGCACTTCCCACCAAATGTTGCTTGTGTTGTGGCTGACCAAAGGAAGAATGTTGCCCACGCTCGCAAGATGTGAGCTGGACTCCATCCTGGTAGAAGGGATTTATGCAAATGTGCGAACGGCAACCGGTTCATTTCTCTTCCGTCTGGCAAGTCAACACTGACTCACAACATGGCAGCAAGAGGAATATAAAAAGATCCAGTCTGTCCCTCTGCTGCTGCGTTTACACCTTTGATGGATGGAATTAGATTAGGTGAAATTAGACTGATGGAGTGGAACAGTCTTTTGGGGCACAGCCATTTCTATTCTTCTACCCTGGCTTTGAGTCTTCAGTTTTGAACACATATTTAGAATGCCTGAAGAGGCTCTTCATAACAGCCTCATGGTGTACTCATGTAAGGGGCAGGCTGCATCATGGTAGATAGAATAAAGACTAAGTGGGCATTCACACAGCCTGCGTCGGCCGTCAGACGGTGCGGCAAAAGGTGCGGCAAAAGGTCTTTCCATTTATTTTAAATGGAGTTAGTGTGGTGACATGGGTTGCCGCAGGGGGGACAGGCAAACAAAACGCCTACAGCGAAAAGTTGAGACCGACTCAACTTTTGGAGAAACGCAACCCCACGTTATGCTGCGGTTGCCATCATGTAAGCGTGGATCAGACTTATCAGAGTGTTTAGAGACGGTGTGAGAGTCCCATACAGGAAACAGGAAACATCACTGCCTCTATTGCTGCCACAAGTAAGTTTTAAAGCACAAAGCAAACACAAACTGTCTAGGAGTTTGTTTAAAAGCGGAATGTTTTGCCAAACACCTGACGGAAAACAGTAGTTATGAAATATAAAGTCTACTTGTGCTACACCAGGGGGTTAAAGAACACAACAGAACTTCACACAAATGGGCTGTTTCATTGACAATTCCACTGTCGAACAACCCTGCGGAAAATCTCTGGATCGTTGTGTCCCTATCTGACTCTCTAAAAGCAGGGGGAACAGCTAGCCTAACTATCAAATCAGGTGAAGCTCATGAATTACACATTGTAGTTAAATAGTTATAGTTTGAAAACAAACAGCTATTCCCCTGTTCACGGATTGGTTAAATAAATGATATACATCACAGCTTTAGAAGTGGGCATCTTAGTTCATTCTTGATCTTGCTAATTGGACAAATGAATCTTTAACTTGAGGTCCATGTATATATACTAGCTTTTTCCAGAGCTTTATGGAGCTTCAACCACATCTAATGGTCATGGGAGATGAGGTTGAAAGCTTAAGTTAACTAAAGCTGGTGACACACCAGGCCGACCGCAAAGAACAAGTGGCAATGAAGGCCGACTGTGGCGGCACCTCAGGTCACCTGAATCTTTTATCTCGTATGGTTAAGTTCACTTCATCTGCAAATTCACTGTTGAATGCACCATTGAATGCCCTGGGATGTGGTACAAAACTCTGAGTACTGCTAGTAATTGAAGTTTATGGTTATTTTTTGCCAACCTAGTGTTCCAAAGATCAGGAATAAACTTTCATATTTAAATATTTAGTTATTGTGTAAAAAACTGATATTCATGTCTCTCCTTCATTTGTCCTTCTTGTCTTGTCACTTTCTTTTCTACAGCTCAGTCTGTTAATTGTCCTTTGTTTTTCCTCTGCAACAGATATCTCGTTGCCCTCACAGGGCAGATAGAGGCAGACAGATTTTTCGACGCTTCATTTCATCAACATTTATAAAACATCCTTTGCATGCCAAAGCGACGTGTGCCTGCAGGCAGCCTCTGTTAGTTCTTTCAAGATGGAGATGTTTGGCCACCACATGGTTCATAAATTCACAGTGGAACATAAGTTGCGGCTTGTTCAGTGGCAGATGCTTGCACAGTCCTTTCAGCACTTTAATATGTACAGTGTAAACCCAAAGGCTACATCTCCAGCCTGTCATTATACTGAGGCCGTACTCCCTGGTTAGGTAGCAAAAGGTTTTGTCGCCATGTTAGTCCCTCCAAAATAAAACAAAATTATTTACCGGAGGATTAAACATGATCTCTGGTAATGTGACGAGCTATTGGAATGGTGTTTTACAGTTTATTGGTTATCTGTTTGTATGAAGGAGAGATTGCTTTCCATTTACAGCAGCTATATGCACTACATTGTTCAAGCCACTTGAGATAATCGAATGCCTAGAAATCTGTACATCACTTTGGAAAAACATGATACTTGGGAAAAAAGTCAGTGTCTTCATCATTATGAAACCATAACGGCCCTTTAAGACACAACGCGAATAGAGCTGCGCTCACTGCTGACTGGGTGTTTGGGAAAGTCGCGGAGAACAGTGCAGGAAAGGTTTTAAGGACTTTTAAAAACTTCTTTAACCTTCTACAATTAATTTAATAAGTTAAAATCCAAAGGAATAAATATGAAGAAAAAAAACAACCAACAATGCCATCTCGGTTAAAGCTTTAGCGCGTAACTTTTTGAAATTAATTAATGTCTGTTACATTCAAGCCATTGCCAAATGAGTTTATCAAAGCTAATTAAGATTATCAGCTCCACAAAACTCTCTCTGTATTTCTCAGTATGGCTATGTTCAGAAGATTGTGTCGTCCGGCGACTTTTGCGAGCAGACACTCAAGTGAAGATAATTACCTCTTCTGAAGAGTCCATGTTTTTTTTAATCCTCCGTGTCCTCCTTGGCTACTAGCAACTGCGTGGGGGTGGTGCCCAATCACGGAAGGCTTGTATCATGTGGATGCTCCGACAGTTTTGTTGTCATTACTTAGAATTCCTCATGGGGGAGACAGAAAGTACGCACTATAGCTTTAAATAGTGCTCATATTATGCTTTTTGGCTTTTCCACTTTCCTTTATTGTGTTATATATCTTTTTGTGCACGGTATAGGTTTACAAAGTAAAAAAGCCCAAAGTCCACCCAAAAGGGACTTACCATCTTAAAACACTATTCACAAACAGCTCTGTTGTAGTCCAGCCTTTACTTCCGTGACGAACATGCGTCACTTTGTAACACACGTTATAATGCTTGCCTAGCTGCTAGCATGGCACTTCCTCATGCTCTGCAACTGACTAGCTAGCAGTACTTACTGCACATTTGCGACTCCCAACAAAGATAGTACAGAAGTGAGATGCCTCACTTTGTAACTAAAACAGAGAACTCAACACACAGGGTGAAAAGAGGAGCTGCAGCAATGTGCAGTACAAACTAATTAAATCACATAAACCTATTCTGGTACAACCTCTAAATAAAATTATGAACCTGAAAATGAGCATAATATGCACACTTTAAAATCGGGGGAAGAGCCGCGTGGGTCACCAAGACAATAAACCAAGAGCAGTTCAAATGTGTTTATTTACACTAAGAAGGTACCATAAAATGAGCCTGCATACAAGTTAGGTTTAAAAAGCAAGTCCAGTATAATCAGGAGGGATAGAAGGGATTCGAAAAAGTCCAATTAAAGAGGGGGGAAGGTGGCCGGGTTGGATCAGTGGGTAGAGCAGGCACACATATACTGAGAGGCTTATGCCTCGACACAGAGGTCCAGGGTTCAAGTCCAACCTGTGACAATTTCCTGCATGTCTTCCCCCTTTCACACCTAGCTGTCCTATCAATTAAAGGCAGAAAAGCCCAAAAGAATTATCTTTAAAGGGGGGGGGAGTACAGTCCAACCACTGGCCCGCCCACGGGTTGCGATCCTCATTGGTCGCCCCGCTTCCCAGCATTGGATGGGCTCGCCACTAGCTGTTATCAATTTCTCTTCAATGACCACTGACAAGCAAAGAAAACAGGCTCCGCCCTCCTGCAACTGAGATGGCTGCAGCTGATTGGATGAACGCTTCACTTGTGGGCTGTCTGCTCCCTGATTTCAAAACAGACCAACATGGTGACTTGTTTCTAAACTTAAGCTTATTTCTTAAGCTTATTTTACAAAAATATTTTACCGAAATGAAGTCTATATCCACGACGTTCCACTTCCGTGATTGTTCTGGTGCCGCAGGAAATTCCACCAGATGTCCATCACCATACGTTTTCTTTGTGTTGGCATTCTAAACTCCGGTGGATTTATGAGGACTATCGTTAACTACTCCACAGATCTCTGCAGGGTAAATCCAGACAGCTAGCTAGACTATCTGTCCAATCTGAGTTTTCTGTTGCACCACTAAAACAACTTTTGAACATACACATGTTCCACCAAAACAAGTTACTTTCCAAGGCTTATTTTGCAGCCCTGTGGAGGAAGGTCTGGTAATGCGAGACTAGCTGAAATGTGTTTCTGAAAACAGTTTATTTGAGAACTAAGCTGCAGTTGCAGAATTTGTCTTCATTTTAGATTGACAACGGCTATTTTGACAGTATGTGAGTTTTAGATGGGATGCAAGTCCAGCTGTTATGTCCCTTGATTTGAATAAAGTAGCCTGAATTCAACTTTATGCAAATGAGGAGCGGGCAACTCTCTCGAAAGTCGTCACGATGCTACCAGAACACTTGCTTACATACACAATGAATGGGAGGAGTGGACATGGCGCTGCCTGTGGACACAGTAAATGCTCATTTTCTGCCTTATGAACACAAGAACAGTAAGAACTACATGTTACAAGCAATTTGGGGTTCAGTGGACAGTTGGACATGTGTGCAGGAGAAGCTGAGGATTGAACTGCCAACCCTGTGATGAGTGGCCAAACTGCTCTACTTCCTAAGCCACAGTTGCTCCTAATATCGTAAAATAGTTGTGTAAATGAAAATGAAAAAAGATAGAAGTTCAAACCCTGTTTACTTTCTCACCTGTGCACAGCTGGCCAATCACAGCGTGAAGTGGGTGTGAATGTTGTACTTTTAGTTCAAACCAGTTCACGTAAAACATAAATTAAATCCTGACAGGATTTTTTGCTTGTACAAAAATAAATGAGCATAAAAAACATGATGATACAGAGAGAGAGAGAAAGAGAGAGAGAGAGAGAGAGATTATTTTCCTTTTCCTGAATCCACTGCAGAAGGAGATTTTTCTGCTGTTGCAAGCATGGCTGAGGACACTTTGCATTACCAATATTTGGCCGCTGGCAGTAATTCAGAGGAAGCCAATGCAACAGCGCACAGGGTTCAAATACAGCAGGCATTTTCCAGACAAAGCCCTCTCTCTACCACCACGCAAAGACAGCAAAGGGCCTACAGTGGCACAGATTAGTCAGTAAATTGGCTCGGGTTGCTGAACGAGAGATCTCATGAGGATGCCGCCCCTCTTTCATTCCCCAGAACAGGCAATCTGCAGGCAGTGGGGGAGCTGTCAGAGAGATTCAACACAGATCTCACTGGGTAAAATGTTATCACTCAGCCACATGGCTTCACAGGCTAGAATGAATGGAGGTGTGCATATCGCATCATGACACCTACGCAGCATGAAGCCACCATGTGCTCATATTCTTCTCGGTGGCATGAAATGCTCCGAATGATTTTTTCCCTCCTTTACCAAAGTGTTTCCTGCTAAATTCCATTGCGGCGGTTTTGAAATGTGCCACCTGCTGCATACAGTCAGTGTGTTTACATTCACAGCAGCTGGTTAAGTGAATGTTACGGCCCTTGCCGTATTCTGTATTGTACCTTTTCATAGATTTGTATGGGCCTGAATAATGTGAGAGTGAGAGCTCCCTTTTCCTTTAAGATCTTTGTTCCCAACGGACGCACCTGTTGCAGATTGGCTGATTGGGAGGCTGGCTATATAACTTCTTGTTTTCAGTGTCTACATGGAGGCTTGATATTTGTAGCAGCTTAGTCCAGGGGGTGGCAGTAGTTCAGTCTGTAGGAAGTTGGGTTGGTAACCGTACGGACCGAAGTACGGAGTGTGGACTGGTAGCTGGAGAGAAGCCAGTTCACCTCCTGGGCACTGCTCTTGAGCAAGGCACTGAACCACCCCAACTGCTCAGGGTGCCTGTCCAGCAGTCGCAGACCACTTACTCTGACATCTCTCCATTTGTGCATGTAAAAGGACCTTAAGGAGCATGTGTGTGTGTATTTCAGGCCAGTGCGTAATATTGCTCCGGATGTCCCGTTACCTGCCGCTTTCTTCGTGTTGTAATTCTAAACGCCGGTGGATTATGGTTAACTGCTCCTCAGATCTCTGCAGGGTAAATCCAGACAGCTAGCTAGACTATCTGTCCAATCTGAGTTTTCTGTTGCACAACTAAAACAACTTTTGAACGAACACGTTCTACCAAAACAAGTTCCTTCCCGATTCTATTTTGCAGAGGCACCGTGGCTCCGTCCGGAGCTTAGCGCCGCCCAAGATGATTGTGATTGGTTTAAAGAAATGGCAATAAACCAGAGCACTTTTTTCTCCCATCCCGGAATGCTGTGTGGACTAGCCAGACCTTCCTCCGCAGCTCCGTGGAGGAAGGTCTGGCAATTCACACACTCTAGTCACAGCGTAAAAAAGCACAGTGCTCTCGCCAGATGACTGACATCTCGGCTCATTTTCTGTAACCAGTGTCGCATGAAGGCATGTATGGTGGCATTTACAAGCTAGCTAACGTTAACGTTAGCCAGCAGCAGATTGCTTATTCCCTCCACTTCTTGGCTGAATCTGTCTAGCCATCTTCCGGTGTTTGCCACTGCCTCGGCGGGGAGTAAAACAGATGGACCGTAGGCTGCTGCTGTTTTTTTTTTTTCATATAATAGCAACGGTCACAGCGCTGATGAATTATTTCCCGGTCAAAAACCATTGGGGAGGGGTAGTTATAACCTGCGGAGCATGCGCAGACTGTCAAGAATGTGAGGCTTGGATCCAAAAATGCTGAGTAGAGGATTTTATTAAAAAAGACTTACAACTTAAGGTGTCCTGAGCAAAGCAGGCAGGCAGGCAGGCACACCGAAGGTAAACCAAACTCCAAAAACCACTAGAAAAACCCAAAAGACATGAAAGGGAAAAAAACACCAGGAAGAAGCTACACAGGGAATGACAGAGAGTTGTTGGACATAATCTGAGTAACTAGCTGGCAACTGTAGATGAAATGTGACACCAGTAGTTGGCAGTAGTGCAACGCAATGGACGCAAACCGCCGTTAAAATACACAGCCGAAGAAGAAGAAGAAGAAGAAGAAGAAGAAGAAGAAGACAACACAGAGAGAAACAGACACTACAGAGTAAAATAGGAAACTGTAGCATTGAACAAACACATGGATGAAAAAGGGTAAAACACAACAGAGAATACAGGAGACAGTAAACAACAAGGAAAGAGGGAAACATTTAACACAACAAAGCAGCTACTAAACCAACCATGACACAGACGCTTAAACCGATCATACTCTGAAGGTGTATACATGCATGCAGGGTGCGATTTGTGAAAAAAGGGGGGGATGTTTTTTGATCATGCACAACAAAACAAAACAATAATGAAATCTGCCTTCCAATACCATGGATATAGTGCCACTCGGCCAGCCATGCCAAAACACTTATTTATGAACTTCAATATTGAATGGAAAATAATCTCAAAAAGGAATAGCACAACGTGGTGTCAACATAAAACACAACGCTTTCAAGCTGGAGAGCAGAGTTCAGTTCGCAGCAGATACTTTCACCCAGGAAACGCTCGTTCATTCCTTGGGAGTGTTTTAATCGGAGTGCTTTAATCGGAGTGGATACAACATTCCTTTGGTGTGGGAGACCTGGGTTCAATTCCCACTGCGATACATCAACCAATGTGTCATTGAGCAGGACACTTAACCCCTAGCAGCTCCAGAGGCATGCAACCTCAGACATATACAGCAATTGTAAGTCGCTTCGGATAAAAGTGTCAGCTAAATGACATGTAGTGTAATCCAAACCACGATCTTTTTCCCAAATTTAACCAGTCGTTTTGGTGCCTAAATTTGTCATCACTGCATGACGCTCACTTTTTCTGGCTAAACTCCACTACCATGGCTCCTGAAAGGAGCGTCATCTGGCTCACAGTCACCTATTGGCGGCTAAACAACTGCCGCTGGTCGCTGGCGTCCCAGAGCTCTGTAGCAGCTAAATACAACCAGCAACTGCTGCTCGGATTTTATCATTCTTTGGAACTATGTGATAACGTTACAGCGCTTTACTTAGTTTAAAATACTTCTATTTAAGGTATGTAATGGTCTATTGGTGAAGTAGCATTAATCACATTGAGTCCCAGAGATGGGAAGTAACGAAGTACAAATACTTCGTTACTGTACTTAAGTAGATTTTTCAGGTATTTTTACTTTACTTTACTATTTATTTTTGTGCCAACTTTTTACTTTTACTCCTTACATTTTTAACACAAATACCGGTACTTTCTACTCCTTACGTTTTACAAAAGTGGCTCGTTACTTACCCACTTACAAAAGCGCGATGATACGTAACAACATTGTTTTGTGACAGAACGTTCTCACTTTCATTCATAAATTCACCCCGTCCGTGGCCGTGCCTTGGATCCTTTTATATACTGTCTATGCTTGGATCTGACGTGAGGTCGCTTAACGTTACTAAGCAACAAGATGAATTCTTTGCGCGGTCTTTCCTTTCTCGCAACTAGTTAGTTACCTAGAGTTTGAACTAAGTTTAATAAGTAACGAGATATGAAACGTTACTAAACAGACCTAAATAACACTACTTCAGTGTTTTCTAAAGTCTGTCCCTGAAGCTGCTGCCACGTCGGGTGACGCTGTAGCTGCCACCAACGTTAGCCTACTGTTACCTGGTAAGTGAGAGTAGCCTAGCTTATATGATACCGTGCGCGCGCGTGTGTGTGTGTGTGTGCGTGCGTGCGTGCGTGCGTGCGTGTGTGCGTGCGCGTGTGTGTACGTGCGTGTGTGTGTGTGTGCTGTGTGTCTATGTGTGTGTGTACAGCAGTAAACAGAATACAATGTTTATATGTCCTTGTTTCAGATGAAGAGAGAGACAGTGAGAACTCCTGGCCTTCATAAGGTCAATGACTATGCAACATTAGAGTAAATTCTTAAATCTTAAATATGCATTGCTTTACACAATTAAATGACTATATGGTAATGTTAGTTAGCAATGGTCAGATAATTAACTAAAATAGAAACAGTGGAGCTTGTTTCTCCTTCCGTCTGCTTTTTATGCATTTGTTAGCCATGGTGCTGAAGATTGTAAACAGTTTATTAAACACTTTTGAGTAAATGTAGGCCCTTATCAGCAGATTTTACTGCTAATCAATACAAAAGTTGTATGATGATGCTAATTATTAGTCATGGTATTGTGTGGCAGTGGGGGGTGTCGGTTAAATGGCTTATTTGTGTGATGTGATGTCCTGTTGCGTTCAGGTTCGGTTGCGTTTCTCAAAAAGTTAAATCTGTCTTATCTTTTCTCAACTCTAAGCGTTGTTTTTCCTGGACTTTAAATTAACGCCATCAATACTTAAACGTCTGTTGCCCGTGTACAGTTCGTATTCAGAAACGTCACAGTACCGACTGTCTGGG
Organism: Gymnocephalus cernua; assembly: GCA_023631565.1. Lineage (NCBI taxonomy): Eukaryota > Metazoa > Chordata > Actinopteri > Perciformes > Percidae > Gymnocephalus > Gymnocephalus cernua. Next base: position 33,601,655 of record CM042426.1, on the reverse strand, counting down.
GTGTCGCTCTGGGACAGGCGAGTATGAGGCTGGGAGGGGAAAATCACAGTATACTCACTACAAAAAAACAGACTACACCACTGGTTGTACTCTAAAAGTATACAGAACTTACATGTAGATTCCTTTAAATGTTGATTAAAAATGGAACTGGATCTGTGAATTATTACAGAATCACAATTGAATTCATATCTTGCTACTCAGTCAGAATCTTATTAACCTGGAGTCCCAGTCTCTGTCACAATAATCATATATGTGATGTTTTAGGCCTTTTGGCAGACATCCATTTAAAACGTAGACAATGGCATATATACATAAAGAGCCTTTTCTCCATGTCTACTGAAGTTTCTCAGCTTGAACTCTAGTAACATTTGTGGTCCAGGTAGCTTTGCATAAAAAATGGTTGTCATTCGCAAGGCTACTTTTACTTTTATACTTTAAGTACATTTCCAAGCCTGTACTTTGTTACTTTTACTTGAGTAAATAAGTTAAATCAGTACTTCTACTTTTACCAGAGTATTTTTTAACACAAGTATCTGTACTTCTACTTAAGTATGAGAAGTGAGTACTTTTCCCATCTCTGTTGAGTCCCCACCGGGGATAAACATAATTCAACAGAGGCAGGGATATGTAGACCAGAAAGGGGGAAATCCCACACTCTCCCCCCCCCCAGCAACATGCACAAATACCCTGGTTACTACAACCCCAAATCAGAAAAAGTTGGGACAGTATGGAAAACACAAATAAAAAAAGAAAGTAGTGATTTCTAAATGTACTTTGACTTGTATTTCATTGCAGACAATGTGAACACAAAATATTTCATGTTTTGTCTGGTCAACTTAATTTCATTTGTAAATATACATCCTTTCCTGTCATTCAGACCTGCAACACATTCCAAAAAAGGTTGGGACAGGAGCAATTAAGGGTTAGTAATCAGGTAAATTGGTTAAATAATGATGTGATTTGAAACAGGTGATGTCAACAGGTGATTGTAATTATGATTTGGTACAAAAGCAGCATCCAAGAAAGGTCTAGTCCTTTAGGAGGAAAGATGGGCCGAGGATCGCCAGTTTGCCAACAAATACGTAAGAAAATTATTGAAATGTTTAAAAACAATGTTCCTCAAAGGAAGACATTTGCTTATTTCACCTACAACAGTGCATAACATAATTAAAAGATTCAAGGAATGAGGAGGAATTTCAGTGCGTAAAGGACAAGGGCGCAAGCCTAAGCTGAACAACCGTGATCTCCGATCCCTCAGGCGGCACTGCATCAAGAATCGTCATTCATCTATAAGCGATATCACCACATGGGCTCAGGACTACTTTGGCAAACCTTTGTCAAGTACCACAATACGTAGTTACAGCCAAAAATGCCAGTTAAAACTGTACTGTGCCAAAAGGACGCCCTATGTTAACAGTGTCCAGAAGCGCCGTCGACTTCTCTGGGCTCGGAGGCATCTGGGATGGACCATCACACAGTGGAAACATGTACTGTGGTCAGATGAATCAGTATTTCAGGTATTTTCTGGGAGAAATGGACGCTGTGTGCTCCGGACCAAAGAAGAAAAGAATCATCCAGACTGTTACCAGCAACAAGTCCAAAAGCCAGGGTCTGTCATGGTATGGGGTTGTGTCAGTGCCCTTGGCAAAGGTAACTTGCACTTCTGTGATGGCACCATTAATGCTGAGAAGTACATATAGATTTTGGAGCACAATATGCTGCCTTCAAGAAGACATCTTTTCCATGGATGTCCATGCATATTTCAACAAGATAATGCAAAACCACATTCTGCACACATTACAAAGTCCTGGCTGCGGAGGAAGAGGATACGGGTACTTGACTGGCCTGCCTGCAGTCCCGACCTGTCTCCAATAGAGAATGTGTGGCGTATTTTGAAGCGACAACAAAGACCCCATACTGTTGCCCACCTTAAGACTTGTTTGCAGCAATAATGGGACAAAATTACACCTACACACTTCATCACTTGGTGTGTTCAGTCCCTAAACGTCTTTTAAGTGTTGTGAAAAGGAATGGCAACATTACAAAGTGGTAAATGCTTTACTGTTCCAAATTTTGTGAAATGTGTTGCAAGAACCAAATAGGAATTTTTTTTTTTTTTTTTTTTAAAAACCCAATAAAAATCATGAGGAACACATTAAATTATGTGCTGTTGTATTGTCTGGAATGAAATACAAGTCAAAGTACATTTAGAAATCACTACTTTCTTTTTTTATTTGTGTTTTCCATACTGTCCCAACTTTTTCTGATTTGGGGTTGTAAATGAGCTGTCTAGGTCTGAACTCCGGGGTAAAGTGTTTACATTGCATTTGTTTTTACATGGCAGACAGTACAAGTTTACATCCTAGCCTACATTATAATGGCTTTTGTCACAGTGTCTCTAAAATCTCAGCCGATACTGGCTAGCATGTGTTCTTCTGTGCGAAACATCTCTTTGTCACTGATAAGCTCCAGAAATGATTCAGCAACATCATCTCAAGATTACACACAGTATTTTATGTGTGTAGGATGTCTGTCTGTTGTTTCAGAGAGTACTTTATGAAAGAGCAGAATGAGTCAGCATGTGGCTGTGTCGAGGAGAGGAAACGTAATGACAGGGGTGGCTGGCAGAACAAGACAAAGCAATCCTAATGAAAAATAAGAGGGTCTCCCTGATGCATTTTTCATATGCACCCTTTTGTCTCTTCTTGCCCTGGGATTTTTAAGCAGCGAGCGCAATTAAGTAGGCGTCGCAAGTCTTTGGATCAGTAATTATCATTTGCGTTTCTTCCGAGTGTGTGTGTGCTCTGAGATGTTTTGTTTCTGTGCTCAGGGCTGCAGGGCTTCTCTCTCTTGACGTCAGCAGGTACAGTATTGTGTTGAAGAGGGAGGCCCTGTGCATCATATTTTGGGCTGGACCGCTCAAACTGTTTAAAAGCCCCACATTTCTGAGGGATTATTTCAAAGACCTACTTTAACTCTCACACTCACGTTTGTGTTTTTTGAGTTTTTGTGCTTTTTTTTGTGTCAAATGACTATGTGTAATGTGAAAGGGGTGACAAACCAGTGGCGGAGCCAGAGGTTGTAAACATTCGGTGCTCAGTCCAAACCTAGTAGGGGTCCGGGGGCATGCTTCATTTATGTTAACATAATGATAACAGAATGCTTAAAAATCTGTGCATCATTTTGGAAAAACATGATAGTTACCGAGGAAAACAATCATTCTGTAGAGCCAACATCCTATTTTATGTGTAGTTGTTCTCCAACTGTCTTCATCATTATGAAACCAGAACACAACAAGTTAAGGGTTAAAGTTAAGGATTTTTTTTTACATAACGTAGGTAAGGTAGGAATTTGGTGTAAACAGAATTACTACTCCTGAAACCTATTTTTAGTAGGGTTCACAGAATGAACGGCTGTATTTCCCCAGTTATAAAACTTTTGCTCCTTTGATTTGCCGGTCCAGTCAGAGAGACTGAGGGGAAATGACAAAAAGTAATTTTAAACCCTAAAATATTCGGGACTTTAGAGAAAACCTTTGGGGCTGGAGCCCCAAAAGCCACCCCCTCGCTCTGCCCCTTGTGACAAACCAACAGCGAATCACCCACTCTGCAGCTCCTCTTAGCTCTACACGGCTTTCAAGTGTCTTTCAGCTCATTATTTTAGTTTTACTGCCCACAGCTTTACTGTTTTGGTTCCGTCTGGTGTTTCGAGCAGCAGCAGGTAGCTGTTTTCAATGACAAAGCTCTGATACCTCCGCTGTACACTACCTGCTCAGCACCAGACAGCGGACAGACACAGTTATAGACTAGCTGGTGAAGAGAATGGAACATACAACGGGTTAAAGCTGCAGTAGGCAGTTTATTTTTGGCATCAGTGGGCAAAAAATGCACAATAATCTCTTAGCATATTGTAATTCAAGTGGTCTGAGAAAAAAAACTAGACTTCTGCATCTCCTCCTTGGCTCTGTTTTCAGGCGTTAGTGAATCTAGCCGGGAGACTTTAGCCAATCAGGTCATTTCAGAGAGAGAGAGAGAGAGAGAGAGAGAGAGAGAGAGAGAGAGAGAGAGAGAGAGAGAGAGAGAGAGAGAGAGAGAGAGAGAGAGAGAGAGAGAGAGAGAGAGAGAGAGAGAGTTCCTATTGGCTGTTCTGCCAATGCAGATACACGTGAATGTTCCTTCGGTGAAGGTTCTGTTTACCATAGCCAATGGCTCAGGGCTGCAGCTAATTCAAGGCTAAACTGTTAGACTAAAGATACTTTATTGTGATCAGTCTATATACAATACATATAGGAAAATTGTGTAAGCGGACAATTGATGTGAAAATATTCAGGAGAGCTGGTCTGCTGGGGTTAGCCTTTAGCCTAGCACAATTACATTTCCTCTCACAAAGCCTCCAGCGTCTCATGGTTCGGATGGAAGCCATGGCACCTCCTACTGGTGTGAGAGGAAACGTAAACGTAGTAAAAGAGCCGGTAGTTTAGCATTCTGCTAACCCTAGCTCACCGCTGCGGCTAATTCAAGTTCATGTTTCTGTAGCAAATTAAAGCGTTGAATCACAGTATGTTATCTCAAAGGGCTTTACAAAGAAAATGGGACAGTCCTTCTCATAGAATTGTCATTATACAACGGCATCGGGATGAAATGGACTGTAAATGAATTGCATTTATATAGCACTTTTCTAGTTTTAACAACTACTCAAAGAACTTTTACATAGTACAGGAACCAATCGCCATTCACACACACACTGCTCATAAGATAAACATTCACACGATGAAACATTCACAAAACAATGGCGCAGCATCTGGAGCAATTTCGGGTTTGGTGTCTTGCCCACAGACACTTTGGCATGGGACTGCAGGGCCAGGGATCGAACCATCAAATTTCCGCAAATGTAACTGTATGAAGCCGCTTGTCTGATGGGAGGGTCTGGACAGAGAGGGGAGAGGGAAACGCCGTTTCCACCTGGTATTAATCTGATAATCCAGTCACAAGTGGACAAATGTAACTACAGGTGGGAATGCATTCAGGATGCATTGGGACCACACGCTCATGTTCCAGTTTCCACTCAATGTTCCTTTTTTTGTTGTTTTACATGGAAGTCATAAAGTTTAGTCATAAAACAAGGTGAAGTTAGTTGTCGTGTGTGTGTGTGTGTGTGTGTGTGTGTGTGTGTGTGTGTGTGTGTGTGTGTGTGTGTGTGTGTGTGTGTGTGTGTGTGTTTGTGTGTTTGTGTGTGTGTGTGTATTTTAGTGTTTTGTTAGTGTTTTTGTTGTGGTTTTGTCTCTCAATTAAAAAAAAAGCAGAACTTTCCTGTTGCCAACAACTTGAATCTTACAAATTCCCCCTAAATCTGAGTTTCATGTACTCATGTGAATGTTGGCCTTTGTGTACTTATACAGTAGCTAATCTTAAGCAGACAATCAGGACAATGTGTTCACTGGCTGAGTCCTGACACTGGAGCTCGGAATACACTTCTGAGCCTTTGAAGCTGCGGCTAAGGCTCGTTTTTCATCATCAGCATTAATAATTCTGACACACATACATGTACACAGAGTGGGATATGTACTGTACATAGAATGCACACAGATATATACATAATACACAAAGATATAGTATTACTCCTGTTTGGTTAGAAATTCCTGACTTAAAGAGTTAATCTTCACAGCTCACCAACTACTGTGCATTATGCTTTTGTGTGTGTGTGTGTGTGTGTGTGTGTGTGTGTGTGTGTGTGTGTGTGTGTGTGTGTGTGTGTGTGTGTGTGTGTGTGTGTGTGTGTGTGTTTGTCCATGTGTGTGGGTTCTCCCCCACTAACAGTTCTATGGACAGGATTACAGTAATCTTAGCTGTAGGAGAAGGAATGCTGCTGTATGAAGTCATGAATGGAAAATAATCCCTCTGATGGAAGCTTGGCCTGTAATGATTTAAAGAGGGAAAGTTGTGCTGATTAGTGGCTTCTGCCAGCACGTGTGTGTGTGTGTGTGTGTGTGTGTGTGTGTGTGTGTGTGTGTGTGTGTGTGTGTGTGTGTGTGTGTGGGGGGGGGGATGTCGACAGGTCCAAGTGGCCTTCGACATCAAAGCCCAGAGCCACAGATGCTTTGCCATCACCTGGTGCCTGCTCTTCCCACCAACCTCCCACGCGCACACACACACACACACACACACACACACACACACACACACACACACACACACACACACACACACACACACACACACATCCATGCATTTTCATACAGCACAATGTAGTCCATTCTGGGTCCTATACGTGCTGGAAGCTGGTGATTGATTGATTGAAAGCAGCAAACAAGGAGTTAATGCATGGCTGCTTTGTGTGTGGACCCCCTGTGCTTCCATTCAAGCTTCCTGTCAGTGATTGGCAGATGATTATCTAAGCCGCTGCATGCATGTGAAAGGCAAGCTGTGTTTAGGCCTGCCGTCTTGATTGGTTTTGGCTTGTTGGTGCAGTAATTGTTGCCCCCACAGGGGTTGGTCAATCAGCCTAACATGTTTTTCATGCAGCCTGTTTTCTGTTCTCAGCTGCTTTATCTCTAATTATTCCCTATCAAGCTTTGTATCAGAGGAGTTCTGTCATAAAAGGACAAATGTTGATGGCCACAACAGTTTCTAATGAAAACCATCTATTATGAAAGGGATCTGAAAAACTCTCTTTATTTGAAGATCATTTTTAGGTGTGTGGAACACAAACCACCAGCACGTTGTTAGTTCAAACGTAGTATTAGTGGGAGTTACACTTTAAAGGGTAGTTTAATTTGTTTCAACCTGGACCCTATTGTCCAATGTTTTGGTGTCTGATTGGTCCAGTATTAAGCGAGAACGTTGTAACTGGCCAGTCTGCAATGTTACCCTATAGGACAAACGTGCACCGTCAATTAAAACTAGATTTCAACACAGAGCCGTCCTATAACTCAGACCCTCAAGATGGACTGAGACCTGTTTGAGACCTTCCCACATTCAGTCAGTTGCCGTGTTGATGATGTTTCTGTTGGCTCACACAAAACCAGAAGAAAACAAACATCCAAGGGTGAAGGAAGGTGATTTACATGAACACGGCAACAAAAATGTCTAATTTGAGAGGCTGAGATTCAGGAACTTCTGTTGGTAAGGGCCGCCGGCAAAATCGTCAGACAGATTCAAGGAACGGCAAGAGACTTGTTTATGATCAAATTATGAAATGGCTCCGTGACGCGGTGTAATTGCGCCACGTCCTGCCTCCTGCAGGCTCTACCCCTAGTGTTGTAGTCAAGACCACCTAAACTGAGACCAAGTCTTCACCAAGACCAGAGTGTATCGCGACCAAGGCAAGACCAAGACTTTGAGGGGTTGAGACCAAGTCGAGAGTCCCTCAATGCATCACACGATAAAATGTGGAAAATGCTAATTGTAGGCACTCCTTAAATTGATCTGAAAGATCCACAGTCCCATAAAAAACACCCACAGAAAACAAATTAAGATTCTTCTTTGTTCACCTCTTTTATTGCTATAAGTGTATCATGAGAAATGCCTTGACAAAATAATCAAAAGGCAGTTGTGGTCCTGACCGGTCTTGAAATAAAGTTCTGAGTCGTCTTTATCTGAGACCGAGACAAGACAGTTCAGTTCAATTTAATTTATAGTATCAAATCATAACAAGAGTTATCTCAAGACACTTTACAGATAGAGTAGGTCTAGACCACACTCTATAACTTACAAAGACCCAACAATTCCCCCAAGAGCAAGCATTTAGTGCAACAGTGGCAAGGAAAAACTTCCTTTAAGGCAGAAACCTTGGACAGACCCAGGGTCTTGGTGGACTGGCATCTGCTGGTGCCGGTTGGGACACAGACTGATACAGATATACATAAATATATACGGTCGATTCTGAGATGAGACCAACACCTTCAAAAAGTGGTCTTGACCAAGACCGATCTCAAGTACAACAACACTGCCCAGAGACACCCCCAAGTATTTCCAGTAGGTGAGAACTCGTGTGACACGGATAATCTCCTGTTGTGTGCTACATGTGTGAAAGGGAAACTCCGGACTACGTCTGGACCTGATTCATCCGGCATATTTATGTGAAAACAGCTTATTGTGGACAGATTAGTTTTGTTCCTGTCCACAGTGGCAGCACCACAGGAGAGCAGATCACTCACACAGACTGCCTCAGTGATGACTTTTTAAGACGTGTTTTGCATATGAATGTTTATCTGCATGGCTTGATGGCCGACTATCAGCAGCAATGGGGAAGCTTATCCCCTCCTCAATAACCTTACCATACCTCGTAGTTATCCAAGCATCCAGGATTAGCCAATAATATGTTCCTCTCATTATCACTTTCACCTCAGTTACCAGATTGACTACATATAATTATAACCTAGGGCTGCAACTAACAGTTATTTTTATAGTCCATTAATCTGTTGATTATTTTCTTGATTTATAGATTAGTTGTTTGGTCTGTAAAATGTCAGAAAATGGTGAATGTGGATCAGTGTTTCCCAAAGCCCAAGGGGACATCCTCAAATGTCTTGTTTGGTGAAGAAATTACAAAATATTTAAGAACATGCAATCAGAGAATTTATTTTTCATAAAAAATTACTCAAACCAATTAATCGATTATCAAAATAGTTGACGATTAATTTAATAGATGACAACTAACCGATTAATCGATTTATCTTTGCAGCTCTATTACAGACATTTGCTGCCTATTTTACAGTTTGTACATGACAACATCAACAATCAAAATTAAAAGGTATACTTCATCGATTAACTTTGTATCAGTAGAAACCCCGTAGTATTTTCTAATGGCTGTGCTTCCCTCCCTCATGTCCCCCTGAGACGAGAGATCTCTGTATTGTGTGTCTGGACAAAAACCTCTGATGACGCAAAAATCGTCATTTTGCATCATTGGAGGCTTTTTTGGCCAGAGGCTATAGACTACAGCCAGTAGCAGCTAGTTCCGCATGTTTTCAACCCACCCATAGGGGTGGGAGCTCACTCCCAGAATTTCCAAATAGTGACAGCCATCTTGAAGCTAAGCTAACAGGCTATTACTCTGTGGAGAAAGCTGAGTAATTCATACTTTAGTAGGCTAACCACAATGGTGGAAGGTAGTTTTTAAGATAATATGGCAGAAGGGGATTTTGAAGATGTGGTGCGCGAATCTGATGCTCGAGGCTACCTGTACGAGCCGCAATACAGCGAGGAACAGTTGCGGATGATGGAGGAACAAGAGGCGGCCGGAGCAGCTGCTGCAGTAGAATGTAAAATGATTGTCTGGCAAATACTTTTTCAGCAGCAACCTTACAGTTATGTGCATTCAAACTACCGTACATGTGTACTGCAGGGATACTGGTACAGAAAAGAATGAGCAGGAAACGTTATTACAGACGGAATACTCGACACACTACGCGACGCAGACCAACACCTCAGCCTGTGGTGTCGCTTGATCCCACTAGCCGGGGAAGTGGACATCGACAGCGGTGTGCGAGAAAGCGGAAAACGCGGAACGAGGTCAGGAGTTTGAGCTAGGTGGAAAGCTAACGCTAGCCGGCCACCTGTCCCATCCATCCTGCTTGCAAATGTTACACAACAAACTGGACTACATCCAACTTCAACAAACTCCCAATGCGAGTTCAGAGACTGCTGTGTTTCTGTTTTTGTGGAAACATGGCTGAACAACAGTGTACCGGACTCCGCTATCCAGCTACCAGGCCTGCTAGCCTTCTGAGCAGATAGAGATGCTGCTCTGTCGGGTAAGACTCGTGGAGGTGGGCTGTGCATATATTTTAGCACAGACTGGTGCAGAAATGCGATGCTTGTATTCAACAACTGCTCACCGCTGGTGGAGCATGTGACTGTTAAATGCCGACCATTCTACATTCCACGCAAATTCACGGCTGTGTTTATACTCAGTGTTTACATCCCACCAAGCGCTAATGTTACCAATGCGTTAGCTGAACTTTATGGAGCTCTCAGTGAGCTCCAAAGCGCACATCCGGATGGACTATTTATTGTTGCTGGTGATTTCAACCACACAAATCTCAAGAAAATTCTTATATTCTATTTTCACCTCATGGTGAACCAAACTTATAACAATCAGTGCTCTGTTACAAGTCTACTATGCCCTGTCTTTGTTGTCTGTCTTGTCCCTTGTCTGTCTTAAATGCTCTACTTTAAGTAGTAATTGCACTCTATGTAGGGTGACCAGACGTCCCGGTTTGACCGGGACAGTCCCGATTTGATGAGTTGCGTGTCCCGAGTCCCGACAAAAGCCTGTCGAGACACTAAAATGTCCCGGTATACACCAACCACTATGAAATTGTCCCGGTTGTCAGCGATTACATAGCCGACGTGGTCTTATTATAGCCCGATCATTAACTAAACCCATGTAGAAAGACTAATAAAGCGTCCAGCGTATGATTTTAACAATGTGTGTGTGTGTGTGTGTGTGTGTGTGTGTGTGTGTGTGTGTGTGTGTGTGTGTGTGTGTGTGTGTGTGTGTGTGTGTGTGTGTGTGTGTCAGTCAGTCAATCATAGCGGTCTACGTCTGCATAATCTGTGCAGCCAGCGTTACAATGTATATTTGTAAACATTGTTGCAATGCCTCTCGTTTTAAGCGCGGTGAAGTTGGCTGGACATTTGATATTCAGTTGATATTCGATTTTAACTTCCCCTTCGTTCGAGATCGACAATGCAATTCAGGTCAATGACGTGATCAGAGTCAAAGAAAGTTGACATTATTACAGAGTATCAAGAGAAAACTACAATTATTATCGCTAGAGATTTGTATCCGACATAGAGCTTCATAGCACTTCATCATCTGTTCTGTCGCTAGGTTCTATGTAAGGGACTGTCGACAAATTACAAATTATTAAATTTGGGTAGATTGGCAATGATGTAAAACGTTGGCTATTTCTTGAAAAAATATTCACTAATTTGTTTTCATGATGATTTAATTACTTCCCAATACTTCGTTAAGTTATTTCTGGAAAATATGAAATAAAAATCTCATTCTCTCATTCTGATTGCTGTAGTACTTCCTAATCACTCACTGCTACTTACTACAGGTAAAGCTTTCCTGAAAAGACAATTTATATGGAAGCAGGACTCAATTTTCTCTGAAAAATATGACCTGGGCTGGCACATCACGTTAAAAAGCGTGTGTATGGTGGCTCAGTTGGTAGAGCAGGCGCACATATACATAGAGGTTTATGCCTCAACACAGAGGTCCAAGGATCAAGTCCGACATGCGACGATTTCCTGCATGTCTTCCCCCTCTATTTCCCCTTTCTCCCTAGCTGTCCTGTCCATTAAAGGCGGAAAAGACCCAAAAGAAGAATCTTTAACAAAAAAAAAAAAAACGTGTGCGTGCACGAGCACTATGGTCACACGCAAAGAGTCCCGGTTTTAGTTCCCGGAAATCTGTTCACCCTAACTTTATGTGTAGTCTATAATGTGTGCACTAAATTTAGCCCGTCTCGTATGTCGTTTTTATATCTTAAAAGTAGTTGCAAGGACTTTTACAGATTCCTGCGGCCCATGTCTCCCTTCCTGCAAACATGAAAAAAATGTAAAGTACAAATCTAATTCATTGTGATATTTGTACTAATTTCAAAGTCAAAAGTGATTACATATAAATATCTAGAAGTGATTAAATATCCCCATCCAACACAATGCTGAAGTTAACACCCGGATTCGCAGCCTCTGATTCGCCATTTAAAGCATGGTTCACACGGGACGATTTTAAAATTGTCGGCCAATTTTCCAACGGCAAAATCAACACATCACACACGAACCGATTTGACTCCTGAGCATTCGGACGGGAAATCTCGCAAAATCCCTCGAGATCAAACGTGACTTCAAAGTAAATAATCATTGCGGACTTAGAGGATGCAGTGGCGATATTTTGTAGTTTGTTCTTAACCAAAACAAAAAACGTTGTCAAAAGAAAAGGCAATGGTCAAAGAAGTGGAGACAACGCGAGCATGGACTGTACTTGCTACATCATGATATGGAGGTCCACCGGACTTTCTGGTGCGCCATGCCGCCGGCTGTTTTGATTTTGTTTCCCGGTGCTTCCTCACCGCCTCATCACCTCGCTTTCTGATTGGCTACACTCCACAGTCCACAGTCTGCGTGCTTGTTTGTCCCCGGGGGACACCACACACAAGGAGAAATCGGGCCAAAAAAATCCAACATGTTGGATATCCCCGATTTCAGATCGTAGCGGTCCCGACGTCCTTCCGAGCAGACGAGAGCAGTCTTAACACACCACACACGGCAGGAATATCTGATCAGATTATTTTACGATAATCGAAGGATCCTTAAGATTGTCGGAAGGGGTGAATCGGGGCCTAATTATCCTGCCGTGTGAACCAGGCTTAAGGGAAATTTAACTTGCATACCTGAGCGTCCACTCCTCGGTTTTCTGCACCTCTTAGGATACTGTTGTGATATCAGATATAGTTATTCATTTTAGGTAAAGCATTAAAGCTGAAACCCATTCTGACATTTGTGAAAGCTTTATTGTATTTATGAACATAAAAAAAACTGAGATTTCACTGCTTTTTTCACGTTGCCCACATTGGACCAGGTCCAGAATCAAAACCACGATAATCCAGATTTGACAAGTCTAGGTATAGTGGACCTGGTCCAATATGGACTACATGTGAAAAAAGCTGACCCTATCAGTCAAAACTAGTCGATTTCAGAATGCGACGTAACAGGGAGGAGAGAAAAGATGGAAAGCTCCTAAAGCTTAGTTCCATATAAATGTGCGGATGATTTTTTGTTTTATCGTTCGTAAAAAACAATATTGACCTTGTAGTTGAAAAAGGAGCCTCATATAAGAAGAACACTTCCTCCTATGGAGTCCGTTCATCCGCATTCGGAAATTGACTAGTTTTGACTGATAAAATGGCTGCAACTAGAGACAATGGAGCTCCGGTGAGTTGTTCAAAAACTTTATTTTTAGTAAATCTGTGTACACAAAAAATGTTGTCAATGCTTTCGTTAAGGTGTAGAGCCCCTGGTGATACTTGAAGCAAAGTTTCATGTTGTGTCGAGCCTTCTTAGTGTTTCAGAATAGCTATTTTGAGGCTAGCATGAGAGTGCCCCTAGCTTTCCCATTCAAAAGGCCATTTGACCCAAAAACGACAATACGGTGAATCTTAAAAGTGCCAATTCTGTCCTAAATATGCTTTTAAACTAAAGTTTGACTCACGTACATTCACAAAAAGACCCTAGGATGCATTTTGGCAAGAGTTACGCTTTAACTTACGTTAGATCTAGCTAATGGCTCTAACAACTTTAAACCCTGACATTGCCTAACTCAATAATTATCGTATTTGTCAGATGAACACCAACTTCCACACGATTCGAAAACGTCGAGATATTTTCATTATGTTAAGATAAAATAGTGCTTACCGTGGAGTTTGGAGTCTACATCCTTCTCCTTTGTCAACTGTGGCAATTTCTCCTTTCTTAAGCGACTGTGGCGCGAATATGGATGACCGCGAAAAAGGATGACGCTGTTGCTGGGCAGAATTCAGATTCACTGTCCAACACATCAACTGTGTTAAGCCTTTTTACACATTCTTTACACATTTTTTACACTCTTATGTAGAAATCCACACACAATGTGTTACATGTGTAACAACACATTTTTGAGTGTCATTTTTTAACACATCTCTTCTAAGAGTGTATAAATACCGAGCAAAAAAACAGAAAGTCCCAATGTTCTCCACAAATGAACGATAGAAGAGAACCAGTTTTAACAGGTTGCATTCCTTGATCCGAGGACAATCCTGAAACAAACAACATTTCTTTGTCATGGCTGTTGATGTGTTTTGGTCTTTGTACTAAATGTGTAATTGTTGTCTAACTGTGTACTTTTCTTTTTTGGGGGCGAAGTTGCTTGGGAACGCAAAATGAATTTCAGTGTAAACTGACAATAAAGTTGTACCGTATTGGATCGTAATAGTGAACCTTGGGTGATGAACCAGTTGACCCCGCAGAGCCCAGCCCCCCCCCCACCCCTATCTTCCTCCCCCTTCCCGTACTGTGTCCATCCCCCCTCTCCCTGCAGTGTGCTTACTGTAAAACACTTGCCATGCTCCTTTGAACTAGGAGCACTATTTCCCTGACAAAGCCCCTTCCCTCCCGCCCCCAACGACACCCTCCCCCACCCCACCCCACTGACCCATTTCTTATGTTGATCAGACAGTGTGTGAAGTGATGCAAACTGCTGTGCTGCTGCGGAGTCTCCCCCTCAGGCTCAGAGAGCAGCACGGGGCATTACACATTCATGAACTCAGTGGAAAGACCCATCCTCTGCGTGCGTGCGTGCGTGCGTGCGTGTATCAGTTTCCTCCAGCTGAGTGTGTTTGGATGCATGCTATTAGCTATGATTACTGTATATGGGGGCATGTATGGAAGTGCATTAGTGTCACAACTACTAGGTGACGACAAAGTAAAAATGTAACCATAAATCAACGTGTGAGTACAGATTTGAGAGTGTGCAGGGACAGATTTGTGAGAGCAGAAGTTGCTCTGAGAGCAAGCGAGGACAGAATGGTAAGTGTATTGATGTTTTGGGGGCGCAGGAGGAATTGTGACCTGATTTAAGCAAGCAGCAGGGCTTCTGTTGCTTGCTGTCTTCAAAGCTGCTCTCTCTAAGTTTTGGCAGTATGGCGCAAACTCCAGCTAAGAGCAGACTTTACTATTTCACTGTGCTGTATCATCACCAGGTCAACATCTGTGGAGTACATTTGGCCAATAAAGCGATTCTGATTTTGATCAAACTCGATTGGATCTGACCTGGATGAAACGTCACCCTGTTATACCCTGCCTTCATGTCATGTGTCCTTTTTACACATGCTTTTTTATTTTTTACACTTTATTCACTTCCGATTTTCCCGTCACAATAAAAGCTCTCGTTTACTGTAACTTCCTCTTAGCCTTCAACTGAGAGGTTACACAATAAAATACCTTACAAATGTAACAACTTAATGTTGAATTCACACGCTCTTTTCACATCGTAGGAAAGCACATCGCTATCGCCAGATGAGTGACAATTTAGTTTGGCAAATTTTCACTAACCAATGTATGATTAATGGGAAATGTGCAATCATTACCAAGACAAGTTTGTCCTATAGGAGACAATCAAGTATTGATAACTCACGCACATTTCTTCACTCCATATCATCCATGTTACCATGAAGATTAAATCCAGCAGTGCTATTTGCGCTTGTACTGAGTGATACTTGTTCCATAAACACCTTGTAAAATCCAACTCAAATCTTTAATAAAAATTCGTTATTAATGTTTAATCGGCGCTGTCTCACCGTCACATTGTCTGCTACGGAGCGCAGGAGGAGGAGATGGCCCGACTGCATGGAATACAGGATAGCATAAAATACACTACCATTAGATAACTGCAGAACACAGTGAAAATAAGTAACTAAATATCTGTTTTTAATGCTGTGCATATATCATCAAATGTCAAAGTCTGGAAATACAGCTGTTAAGCTCTCGTGCAGTCGTTACACTTAATGTCCTCGTTATCGGTCCTGACTTTAATACTGTTGGTGACAAAACCTGCATAAAGAAAAGTGTGTTTGCCTATTAGACTTTCGTCTTCAAATTGTATCTCGGTGAGGGGGATACCACTAGTTGATGCAGTGATTTTGGCAAGGTGTTAACAATCCAAATATGTTGTAAACATATAAATACTGCGGTGAACCCGTGCGTAATGGTGCATGATGGCACTGCTAGCACTGCAGGAGGACTACAGCAATGGAAGAAACAGGAGAAAAAGAGGCTTCAGGGACCATGGCAATGACTGGCTAATATGCCGATTTAAATTCCCTAAAGCTGCACTCTTTACATATGCGATATATAATAAAGCTTCTAAAAGAACATATTCATACTAAACTTGTGCTCTTTTGAAGTTATTAACACAGCTCTCTCCATCAGATACACAGCACAGGGAGGTCTTATTTTCTGTCATCTCTAAAGGGAGCGTTTTATTACGGAACCAAAACTGAAATAAACTGCGACACAATGTGTAATAAATGTATCACTAGATACTAGGGCTGTCAAAATTGGCCAAAAATGACGTTTGAATATTCGCTCTGAAAACCACAGAGATTTGAATATATTCGAATATCTATTTTTGCGCAAAATGTCCATAAGAGAGCAAACCAGTACAAAGGGACACATAACTACTGGTGTACAGTTAGTCCTCGCTCTTTTTCTCTCTCTGTCTGGAGCGTACAGGAGGAAGGACAGGCCACGGATTATAGCGCCGTCGTGGATTATAGCGCCGCCACGGAGCCGTTTCGTAATTTGGTTAACAACCAAGTCTCTTGCTGTTCCATGAATTGTACGACAATTTTTTCTCGTTATCTCTGCAATTTAAGGTTTACGTTAGCGTCTTTGTACTGTCTTCTTTTTCTTTGCCCTCTTTGTTTGTTTACTTCCGGTACCGGCAGCCCCCTGATAGAAGGTCATCAGCATACCCAATTGCTGAACCCAGATCGTCTCAGTCAGAAAGCTGAACGTTTAGGAAGCAGCGGCCCACAAACAATCCCGCGAGGCAGATAGCCGCGGTAGTGCCGTTTTTTACTCTTACAATATTCAAATATACTGTACATTTTCATATTCAAATCTCAGTTGTTTTTTTAACAATTCAAATATATATTCGAATTTAGAATATTCTTTGACAGCCCTCCTAGATACACACTTATAATCAGGGGAAGAAGTAAAAGTACCAATACAACATAGAAATACTCTAAAGCTTGTAAAACATCCATCAGTTTGATTTCCTAACGTTTGTCTTTCCTGTCTGACATCACAAGGATACTGACCCAGAAGAGGAGTAGACAAAGGGCCTCATTGTGGGGAGGTGTTCTTGGAGCTTGGAACAGATCTCTCTGCAAGAGTCAGATCCCTCAAAACCAAACTCCTTCAGTAATCCATTGTTTCAGCTTCTAATGTTGGGCTGCAAGAGGCAGATCCCTTGAGAACAAATGCGTTAAGTTATCCAGTGTGACAGCTTCTGGTGTTGGGCCAGGTTTTAATTGTTAATGTTCATGCTGCCCAGTTGTGGACTGGACTTATCTGATATAAATCTCGAATATCTGAGATGGATCCTATCTTTAGTGGTTTTATTCTGCCCTCCTTTTATCGCTTCTTTCATCTCTCCATTACTCTTCTTTATCCTCCTCCCTTATTTCTCTTTACCTCTCTCATCTAATTGTCTTTCCATCTTTACTCTCTTCTCAGTCCATCAGCCTAACTAATCTAACCTTGCTGTCCTTACTTAATGTTTAAGTAAAAAAATAAGAATATGTTAACTGACATCCACAACTACTACTGTCCAGGTAACACTGTTTATTTAAAGGAATAATTCAGCATTTTCGAAGTGGGGTTCTATGAGTTACCTATAGATGCATAGTTAGTCTGTTCCCTTATGGAGATGGCGATGAGTGCAGTCACTGTAAGGAGATGGGGGAGATGTCGCTGTAGCAGAAGTCAGCCTTGTACTGTGGGGGCAAGTAGAAAAAATGCCTTTTTACCACATAGAAAATTATTACCTAAAAAATAAATACATATCTGTTCAAGTGTACACACAATTTTGAATTTTATATTTGTAGTTTGGGCCATGTATTTCTACACCAACTCCCTGGCTCTGGTTTGGCGTGTTGAGTGATACGATGCACTCCACCAGCACAAGTTGGCATAGTAATACAACCCCAATTCAGAAAAAGTTGGGACAGTATGAAAAACACAAATAAAAAAAAAAGAAAGTAGTGATTTCTAAATGTACTTTGACTTGTATTTCATTGCAGACAATGTGAACACAAAATATTTCATGTTTTGTCTGGTCTTAATTTCTTTAGAATTTGTAAATATACATCCTTTCCTGTCATTCAGACCTGCAACACATTCCAAAAAAGGTTGGGACAGGAGCAATTTAGGGCTAGTAATCACGTAAATTGGTTAAATAATGATGTGATTTGAAACAAATGTCAACAGGTGATTGTAATTATGATTTACAAAACCAGCATCCAAGAAAGGTCTAGTCCTTTAGGAGCAAAGATGGGCCGAGTTTGCCAACAAATACGTGAGAAAATTATTGAAATGTTTAAAAACAATGTTCCTCAAAGAAAGATAGGAAGACATTTGCTTATTTCACCTTCAACAGTGCATAACATAATTAAAAGATTCAAGGAATGAGGAGGAATTTCAGTGCGTAAAGGACAAGGGCGCAAGCCTAAGCTGAACAACCGTGATCTCCGATCCCTCAGGCGGCACTGCATCAAGAATCGTCATTCATCTATAAGCGATATCACCACATGGGCTCAGGACTACTTTGGCAAACCTTTGTCAAGTACCACAATACGTAGTTACAGCCACAAATGCCAGTTAAAACTGTACTGTGCCAAAAGGAAGCCCTATGTTAATAGTGTCCAGAAGCGCCGTCGACTTCTCTGGGCTCGGAGGCATCTGGGATGGACCATCACACAGTGGAAACGTGTACTGTGGTCAGATGAATCAGTATTTCAGGTATTTTTTGGGAGAAATGGACGCCCTGTGCTCCGGACCAAAGAAGAAAAGGATCATCCAGACTGTTACCAGCAACAAGTCCAAAAGCCAGTGTCTGTCATGGTATGGGGTTGTGTCAGTGCCCTTGGCAAAGGTAACTTGCACTTCTGTGATGGCACCATTAATGCTGAAAAGTACATAGAGATTTGGAGCACAATATGCTGCCTTCAAGAAGACATCTTTTCCAGGGACGTCCATGCATATTTCAACAAGATAATGCAAAACCACATTCTGCACACATTACAAAGTCCTGGCTGCGGAGGAAGAGGATACGGGTACTTGACTGGCCTGCCTGCAGTCCCGACCTACCTCCAATAGAGAATGTGTGGCGCATTTTGAAGCACAAAATGTGACAACGAAGACCCCGTACTGTTGCCCACCTTAAGACTTGTTTGCAGCAAGAATGGGACACAATTACACCTGAAACACTTCATCACTTGGTGTCTTCAGTCCCTAAACGTCTTTTAAGTGTTGTGAAAAGGAATGGCAACATTACAAAGTGGTAAATGCTTTACTGTTCCAACATTTTTTGAAATGTGTTGCAAGAACCAAAATAGGAATTTTGTTTTTTTGAAAACAAAACAATAAAAATCATGAGGAACACATTAAATTATGTGCTGTTGTATTGTCTGCAATGAAATACAAGTCAAAGTACATTTAGAAATCACTACTTTCTTTTTTTATTTGTGTTTTCCATACTGTCCCAACTTTTTCTGATTTGGGGTTGTACATGGCCAATCTACGCTTGAAAAAAATGCTAAAAAGAACCTGCCCTCTGCAACTGTACAAGGATAACTCTGCTACATGGACATCTCCCCCAAACTCCTTATAGTGACTGCACTAATCGCCATCTCCATAAGGGAAAATACTAACTTTCTGCTACTAACAAACATTGCTGACATCTTCCAGACCAGCGGGCACTCTCGTGATTGTTGTCGGCAGAGAATACTACTCTCCAACGCCAGATGGATCGCACACAAAATGGATATATATCATATATATCCATACATATGCTACAAATACACACGGGACTGGTGCATGATGATTATTACTAAAGCCTGACTGAACACTCTCTCGTCCCAGATGACAGCTAGCTAGCTAGCAGCTAACAGGGTAGGTTTATGTTGAAAATGCATCTTGTTGTCATGTAAGGGCCCTGTTCATGTTACACAGACATTTTAATTGCATTTTGTGTCTGTTAAGATACACAAAGGCACTATTTAATTTATGCCCCCATAACTGCCGTTTAGCTAAGTGGGAGCGGTGGGCATTAGCTGCAGCAGCTCCGTCTAGGTAGCTGCTTGCGCTAATTGTTTTTGCTATAGACAGGTCTCGCATAGTTATACTTAGCAAGATTAACGTAAAAATTGGCCGGAGTTCTCCTTTAATTTATTGTTGTGAGTTACCGTAACTTGGAGTTATGTTAAACAAATTTAAAATTGAAAGTTGGACCAACTCAAAAGAAAAACTTAAAAAGTTAAGTTTTTTTCCCCAACTTAAAGGAACACGCCGACTTATTGGGACATTAGCTTATTCACCGTAACCCCGACAGTTAGACAAGTCGATACATACCCTTCTCATCTCCGTGCGTGTCGTAACTCTGTCTGACGGCTCCACCATTAGCTTAGCCTAGCACAGATCCTGGAGGTAACCGGCTCCAACTAGCCTACTGCTCCGAGTAAGTGACAAAATAACGGCAACATGTTCCTATTTACATGTTGTGATTTGTATAGTCACAGCGTGTACAAATAACAACGTCACTTGAGACACAGCCATCTTCTAACTGTATACAAACTGGGAACTATATTCTCAGAAAGGGAAGCAGTGCTACTTGGGCGGAGTGATATGCTTGCAGCTCTGCTCAGCTGAAACAGTGATGTTAACATCCTGGAGTACAGTTCTACATCGCTGCTGCAAGGTGAAAAGTTCAATCACAGGAGATAGCATAAACATAAGTTAAGTTGCTGTTTAAATTAAGGATAACTTTTTTTTCCCCCATGGTGTTGCCATCTGCTGTAGGAGCAGTAAGACTAAATAATAAAGATTGACAGAAGAGAGGAGGTCAGGATCAGACCAACTCCCACCGAGCGGACCAGATCTCCAGTGGCCATTCCCTTTCCAATAGAGTCTCCTTCCATTTCAAATAGTGCTTCCCATTGTGTTGGTCTCCATGGTTGGGGTTAGGGCTGGAGTTAGGTTGAAGTTAGTCTCGCATTGCCAGACCTTCCTCCACAGCGCTGCAGAGGAAGGTCTGGGTAGTCCACACAGCATTCAGGGATGGGAGAAAAACATGCTCTGGCATTTCTTTAACCCTCTGAGGTCAAAGGGCATTTTCACATATCATCTTAAATTTACCGGAGCCACGCTGCCTCTGCAAAATAGCCTCAGGAAGGAACTTTTTTTTAAAGATTATTTTGGGCTTTTCTGCTTTTATTTGACAGGACAGCTGGGTGAGAAAGGGGGAAGATATGCAGGAAATCATCACAGGTCAGACTCGAACCCTGGACCTCTGCGTCGATACATAAACCTCAAAATATATGTGCGCCTGGTCAACCCACTGATTCAACCCGACCACGGAAGGAACATGTGTATGTTCAAAAGTTGTTTTAGTTGTGCAACAGAAAACTCAGATTGGACAGATAGTCTAGCTATCTGTCTGGATTTACCCTGCAGAGATCTGAGGAGCAGTTAACTATAGTCCTCGTAAATCCACCGGAGTTTAGAATTACAACGCAAAGAAAGCGGAAGGCAACAGACATCTGGCTGAAATGAGGGACATATTATGTATGAGGGCGATATTTCCAGCAGCAACGGAGCAATCCCAGAAATGAAACGTTGAAAAGACTAGGTTGAATTTAATGTAAGAGGAAACATACATAGAGTGGGAAACTGACTTTGATACAACAATGGGTGTGCACCTGCTGCTCTGGCTCTCTCTCTCCATACCATCATAATGGTTGTGTAATAATTTTTTGATTATGAAATATAGCGATTTGGTCACGCTATCATGCTACTTTTTTTTTTAAAGATTATTTGTGGACCCTTTTTATTAGATAATGTTGATAGATGGTAAAGGGGGGAGAGAGAGAGGATGACAAGCAGCAAAGGCCCGCGGGTCGGATTCGAACCCGGGCCGCTGCCAAGGACTCAGCCTACACAGCCTAAATTCCTGTATCAGCGGGCTTAACAGCAGTCAGTCAGCTCTTTCAGCAACTGCACACTCATCTGGCTGAATCAGGTTTGTTGCCAAAGTAACACTTACAAGGAATTTGCTTTGGTGGTTGGTGCATACATAAACAAACAAACATATTAAATAAATTAATATAAAATAAACAATAAATACAGAAACAAATATATACAAAATAGCTGTTTAACATGTTTAAGATTTGTACAATCCATTTGAAACAATCTTTTTAACCTAATTTTATTTGTAACCTCATCTGACTTTACTTCTACTTAATATTTTTGTTTGATTCTTATTGATATGTTACTTTATACACTTATTGACTTGCTCTTTCCTTATTCATACTTTACCTTGAATTTGACTATGAACAACTGCAAATAAATAATTTCCCTGAGGGGATCAATAAAGTATTCTGATGATGATGACTAGAGGCACCTCTGCTTTTTTTTTACACTGTGAAAACTACAAACAAAAGTTGACCGGGATAGACATGATATATATATATATATATATATATATATATATATATATATATACCTAAAAACCTGGACCGGATTGAGAGGGCGAGAAGAAGAAACAGAGGCAGACACAGAGAAACAAATAGTAGACGGTATACATAAAGGTGTACATGAATGTATGATTTTTGTGTGAAACAAATCTTACTTTGAGATTCCACTCATTTTTGTGTGAAGGCATGTGTGTGTGTGTGTGTGTGTGTGTGTGTGTGTGTGTGTGTGTGTGTGTGTGTGTGTGTGTGTGTGTGTGTGTGTGTGTGTGTGTGTGTGTGTGTGTGTGTCTGTAGTTGGTATTGATTTCCCTGTTTTATGTAACTGAGTTGTTGCTGGAAGGTTACTGATTGAAGTAAATATAAACTGGCAACCTTCTCCCTCAGATACAGAGATACAGCCTTACATTGTAAGGAATAAGGAGAGGAATCAGACACTGGAGTTATCTTGGGCTCTGGATACAAAATGTTAAAAAATAACCCACCCACCCTCTGCCTCTACACCAAGCCGCTAAAGTGGATGGAGGAGAGTGAGTTTCAGGTAGTTTGGAGGTGACTGAGCTTTTTAAAAGTCCCTGATGGAGCAGCGTAGACTTCAGCATTGAGTGATGGTCGATCTGTTGGAGGGAGATTCTTCCTTGTGTTTTCAGCCCACAACTTTGACAACAGATGGGTCCATTGGACCTACATCAGCAGAGGGAGCTGGAATTATGCAGCTCCTTGTTGCTTCTACTTAAGTTTAAGTTGCATTACTAATTAAGTGAGTGACTTAATTTTTCTTGACATGACTTTGGAGAACTTGTTGGGCATCCAGATTCATCTCTTTGAAGATTACAAGTCTTGCTTGACCATCTTGGCTACCTAACCCTTACAAACTGGCCAAATCCCTCCTGCCTTCACCTATGCCGTACACCTCCGCCTTGCCTGTTTTTTAAGGGTGAAGTATGGTCAGCCTAGCAACTAGTTCAGTGAAATGCCCTGTATTTTTCAGACCAAGCAATGAGCTTGCACTCCAAGAGTTCACCTTGTCTGTTTATTTCCTAATAGGCATGCTTCAGTCAGTGGAGGGCCCTGAGGGTAACAAACTTCAATGTGGCTCCCATGTTGACAGGTTGCTTGGTATGCTGTATGCCAATTATCATGATAGCTTAATTGAATACTGTTATACACGTAATATTTGGCAGAATAGCACTCAGAAGACCTACTCTTTGCAGGACTTCTTCTCCTGGCTGAATGTCAAAGCAGAAGCCTCTCCAACCAGGTCTTCCGTTGGGACAAGGAGTTCTGGGGAACTGTCCTGCTGATCAGACTGTTGTAAAACATCAAGAGATGTAGAAAAAAGGCTAAGAATAAGGCAAGTTTCCAGCCATATTGTCCTTATTGTAATAACCAAGAACATTTCTTGGGAACTTACCAAAAGTGAAGAAATGCATTACCTCTCAATTACCCCCAACTTACGTCAATGTACAACTTACCACACAGTAGGGCCAGACTAGGTAGAATACTTGACAAAAATTCTGTGACTAAGTGGCAACCTCCGGTGCTGAAAAATAGCCACTACGGAAGTGCAGTTCCTCAAATGGCCACTTTAAGCTGTTTCGGCCTCTATAGCTCATTTCTAGTGATGTCCAAATGAAGCTTCATGAACCATTAGTTATATTTGTTGACTCCCACTAGTTGTCGCTCTTGGTTTGAAGGAAAAGGCTCAATAAGTGGCAATTCAGTCATTTTTCAACCCCTTTGTTGAACAGAGAGCGTTAGTGGGCTCAGAAAATAAAGAAAATGGTTCATAAAGTTTCATTTGGCCCTCGCTACTGATTTTACCCATCATGACAACATTTTTGGATTAGCCGGGAGTTAGGCTACGTCAGGTACTGCTAAGATGCCCACTGCGGTGCCCTGCAGCGTCCTGCTGCACCCTGCTACGTCCAGCTATGCTCTGCTGTGCCATGCTACATCCTGTAACGCCCTGCAGTGCCCTGATATGACATGAACTACTATGACTACTTTTTCTAGTCACCGATCCATTATCTTTATTGTGACTGTTATTGCCACTGTTCATAACACCCCCAACCGAATCGGTCAGACACCGCCTATACCAAGAGCCTGGGTCTGCCGAGGTTTCTTCCTAAAAGGGAGTTTTTCCTTGCCACTGTCACACTAAATGCTTGCTCTTGAGGGAATTACTAGACTTGTAAATTCTTTGTAAATTATAGAGTGTGGGTTAGACCTACTCTATTTGTAAAGTGTCTCGAGATAACTCTTGTTTTGCGACGGCCGGAGCCACCGGGAGCCTCACATTTTGAGCTTAATTTTGGCTCTTCAGAAACCAATGGGTGATGTCAGACAACGTCAATATTTTATACAGTCTATGGTTGTGACATGCCTTGGCATTTGGCATCTGGAGTGAGAGCACGCTCAAAAACTTATATATTCAAGAGAGCAGGAATCAATTGAAATATCAAATTATTGGTCACTAACAACAGGCATAGGGCCTCTACTAATATTTTATATAAATGAAGAAGAAGAAGACATGCCTTTTTTTATTCCACTCTGTTGGTACAGTTGCACACACAGGCCTGAAATACACATGCTTAAATACATGCTTAGGACCACAAATGGAGAGATGTCAGAGTGAGTGGGCTGCACATGGATGAGCACCCTGATCAGTTGGGGGTTCAGTGCCCACCTCAGCAGTGTCCAGGAGGTGAACTGGCACCTCTCCAGCTACCACTTCACACTCCGTACTTTGGTCCGTATGTGGTTTGAACGACCCTCCGGTTCCCAAGCCAACTCCCTACAGATTAAGCTAAAGCTACTGCCACCTAAATAAATAATACATTGATAATAATTTATTAATAAGAATTCGAATTTTACAGATGCAAAGATGGACAGAAAGGAAAAGCTGTCTGGCAAGAGTGAGCTTCACACACCAAGCAATCGGCCCATTCTGAACAGGCACGTTTTGAACGGACACTAGCCTAGGAGTGAACCACACAACACACTGTTTAGCAGGTTATATTGTAGGGCTGGATTTTTAGTATTTTGCATCATCCCAAATTTATTTTGAATAAGGGTTTCTTACTTCAGGAACAGAACTCTATATTGATTCTTAAAAACACTGAGGGCCAGATGTACTAACGCTTTTGCGCCCACTTCAGGCGTATTTGTGTCGCAACGTGCGCGTAAAATCATGGCGAGGTATGTACAAACAGGCCGCAATGATGTAAAAGCGCAAACTGCATGTCGTGGGAGCTGAAAAGGGCAAATTGCGTTTTTCGTGTCATGCATATTTATTCATGGGAGGGTCGCGGGGAAAGTGGGAGTTTACCGTAAAGAGATGGGAGGGGAAGCGTAAAGAGCGCTTAATTACGTATTCCGCGGTATGTACAAACACCGGCAGTGATAGCGCGCCTCTATTTTGCGGTGAAAATTCTCCGCCTCTTAAAAGCAGGTGTAAACCTGGAAGCGGGTTTCCTCACATATGCCTCCTGGTGAAATGACAGCAGTAATCCGAGCATGACGAAGACATAGGCCAAGGAGACGAGCTGAAAGGAGTTTTGCCACAAGGATCACAGATTAAGCAGCCATGCAAGATTACAGTTACTGGAAGAAATCAAAGATGACATCGAATCTCCGACTCAGAGTTCACATTCCAGCAGTTGTTAAACTCCCCGCTACATTACAAATATTGGCATCAGGATAATTTCAAACAGTCATAGCATCAGCAGTGGGAATATCGCAGTCTGCACTCAGCCGTATCATAGCACCAGTACTTACAGTTTACGGTATAGTGGGCGGAGAAAGGCGCTAATTACGGATGACCTGCAGGTTTTTGTAAATATGGCGTAAACTATGGTATCATTGCGTTCGCTATCTGCGGGTGAGCCATGGCGCTGATAACGCTACGTTCGCAAATGTACGTACATCTGGCCCTGAGATCTGGACCAATCATGTTCAAAGCACTGAGTGAAATACTGTGATTGCGATCATATTTCCCTGTGCTATGCACCCATGTAGCAACTGATACCAACCATTTGTTCATTTAAATCAGCATCAGAGTCAGAAACATGTCATTGGCCGAGCAGATGACTACTGGAATTTGTCTTGGCAATGTCACAGCAAGACAACATGTATAGACAACATAGATGTCAGTAATGAGTAAAGCGCCGGGCAAAGTGTTAAGATGTGCTGAAATGAACAGAAAAAGAGTCAAACTAAAGGAGCCTTTTCAAGGCTACTCTGTCCTTTTCCAGAATATGATATCACTCAGTAAATATTTCCTCTTTATTTTTTTCTGAGTCACAGAGGACTCAATAGGCCAGTCAAACTGTGTGTGTGTGTGTGTGTGTGTGTGTGTGTGTGTGTGTGTGTGTGTGTGTGTGTGTGTGTGTGTGTGTGTGTGTGTGTGTGTGTGTGTGTGCGTGCGTGCGTGCGTGTGTGTGTGCGTGCATGCGTGTGTGCGTGCGTGAAAGAAAAAACAGAGGTTAAGGAGTGTCAAGGGTATGCAGCAAAGGCAGCGAGTCTCAGGCAGAGTGTGTGTGCAAGTGTGTTTTACATTATGTACTTTCAAAAATACAAATCAGAAATGATGTGGACACAAGAGTCATTGGATAACTCATCACTGACATTGATACAATGGCTCATTTGGTACAGCAGAAATATTATAATGTTACGACATGAAACCCTCAATCATCACAACACTGTAAGACAAACTATATTTTAAATGCAGCCAGTCCTGCCTGAGCTGACTAGTAATAATGTCTGCAGGTGTTTCGGTAGTTTGGAAGACGATTTATCTGTCTGGGATTGTGACTGGCGGTCTTAACAGTCAAACATTTGTTTTCAGACACAGACACATCTTTACTGTGAGGTGGAGGAGCTGTGTCCGACCAACCAGCTGTCACAATTGTGGGTTTCTGTTGTAGTTTTTTCCTGTTTTATTGTTTTTATTTGTTCTGTTTCCTTGTAGTTACACTTTTCATGTTTTATGTCTTCTGTGTTTTTCCTTGTGTTTGTTTCATGCTTTGTTTCCTGTTTTATTTTTTCCCATGTCATGTCTTGTGTTACACCCTGTCTTTCTTTCCCGCCTTTGAGATTGTCTGCCCTGCCCTGTTGACTTTCACCTGTTCCCCAGCCCTTGTGTCACCTGCCCCTTGTTTCACCCTTGTTTACTTGTGTATTTAGTCAGTGTGCTTTCTGTGTCTGTTGTTGCTTTATCGTCATTCATCGTCTATTTTTTGTGAAGAGTTCCATCCTGTGTGTGTTTTGTGCTGCTGGACACCAGCCCGCTGTAACCATGCTAACTAGCGGATGGCTGGCTGGCTAGTTAGCTAGCTAGCAAATTCCACCGTGTTTTCATGCTACACTGGTTACAGAAAATGAGCCAAACAAAGTCACTCATCTTCTGATAGCAATGGGCTTTCCTACTGTTGTGTCCTGTTAATGCTGTCAGTACTGTTGGTGAACACTGGTTGCGCTAGAGTGCGCAGGAGGTTATACAAGTGAATGTTATGTACGAAGTAGAAGAGGAATAATAAAGTACAGAATAGCAGTTATACATGTCTCTCGGCTCGTACTTTCAATACCTTTACAAAACGCCACATTTTGGCGACGAGGATGGCTATTAACATGCCTTTACCTACACCGTTCATGCCTTGCCCAGGCGAACCTGCTGTTCCCTTCCCTACATGGCTGAAAATGTTCGAGAATTACATGCTAGCAATCGATGCTAACGGAGAGAAGTGGCCCGACGTGAGACGTGAGATTCTACTCCATGCACTTGGCGCTGAGGGACAAAGACTTTTACATACTACCAGATACAGGTACTACATATGCTTCTGCAGTGGATGGACTTTAAAACCACTTCTTTCCTAAAGTAAATGTGACTGTGGAACGTTACAAATTTCGCTAGAGAGTACAGCGACCAGATGAGTTGATAAACCAGTATCTAGCTTCATTACGTGAACTGGCTGCACTGTGTGAGTTTGGTGATATGGAGGAGCAAATGATTCGAGATCAACTGATAGAGCGTGTTGCCGATACACACGTACGAGACAGACTTTTGTTAGAAGCGGATCTGACCCTGGCTAAAGCTACTTCACTGGCCCTGCAGATTGAGGCTGGGTTACAGAATGCTGCAAAGGAAAGCCTGCCAGAAAGAAAAAAGGACACCTGCTTCAACAATGACGCCTGCTACCGTTGTGGATCCATCACACACCAGGACTAGGTGGAGGGATTACATCTCCAACCTGGCCTGGGAACGCCTCGGGATCCCCCAGTCAGAGCTGGTTAATGTGGCTCGGGAAAGGGAAGTTTGGGGTCCCCTGCTGGAGCTGCTCCCCCCGCGACCCGACCACGGATAAGCGGACGACGATGGACTAATCGCAATTCATTATTTATTCGGCAAATAACGTTTCCATCAGCGTTTATCGCATAAGCCGTATATCAATCAAGAGAAAATCCGATGAGACCGAATGTATTTCATTTGAGTCGATATTCATGAAATTCAATCAATATTCCATAAGGCATTTCTCATTCGATATCACTTAATTCGGATAAAAACGTGTGGATGGTAACATAGCTAATGACTGCATCACAGAATACATCAAATTCTGTCACCATGCCCTCCCGGACTGTACGCTGCTTTCCCAACCAGAAGCCGTGGATCACCATTGACCTGAAAGTTCTTCTGAATGAGAAGAAGAAAACGTTCAGGTCATGGGACAGACAGGAGGTGAGGGTAGTGCAGCACAAACTGCGGGATAAACTGAGGGAATGTAAAAACTCCTACAGGAGGAAGCTAGAGGCCAGTCTGCAAGAGAACAATGTGAGGGAGGTATGGACAGGGATGAAAGAGATCACTGGGTGTGGGGCTAGAAGGAAACAAACGGCAGGCAGCCATGAGAGAGCAAACAAGCTAACTGTTACTTTAACAGGTTAAGCTCACAGCCATCCCCTGCTTCCTCTACCACTCCAACTCCCCACACCCCCTCACTGCCTCCTCCCCCCCTTTCTTGCTCCAACACCTCCCCCCTCACCCCCCTGTGGTCTGCCCACTCCCCCCCCCACAACTACAGCACATCTCATCCCCCCCCCCACTGACACTTCGAGCACCCCCCCCCCCCCCCATGCCAATCAGCTGTCTGGCGTTCTCCAGTATGTCTTCAACCTGAGCCTGAGCCTGCAGTGTGTGCCGCTGCTGTGGAAGACGTCCTGCCATGTCCCGGTCGACTCCATCTGGCCTCAAGGATACCGCCCAGTGGTTCTCACATCCCATCATGTATGCCTCATTTGCAATAGAATGATGCTGTTGCAAAATAATACAACCAGCATCATCATCAAGAATGAAGAACGCAAACATAACGATCGAGTCATTCATGTGCATATTAAGTAGCCACATGTGTCTGTTTTGGTATTATAATACATCCATAGCTTTACCACTCCAGCGGAGAGGACGGTTCAGCCAGCAGTTAAGTTTATAAGAATTTGTCCAAATTTCTAGATTCCCGGCAAACAAAGATAAACAGTTAGACTACAAACTGACATCTTTATTTGTTTTAGCTTGTTGGTAAAAACAATGCCTTGTTGTTGCGGCTGTGGCTCAGTGGTAGAGCCAGTGTTTCCTCTAGAATTTTTTTCAGCAGGGGGGCAGGGGGGGGGGGGGGGGGGGGGGGGGGCTTATCTGCTAATGTAAGCTACCGACCGTTACTTTGAAATGATCCAGCAAATAGATGGTACCATAGGGTGATTTAACGCCATCGCTCATTTTACACAGTTTAACAACAAAACGTATGCACCCCCACTAACCTGGAAAACGGTTTTAAAACAGTAACGTTAATACAGCGTGACAGGAATACACAGTCTCCTGCAGCGGGGAGTCAGAGGCAGAGAGACCGTCACTGCAGCGTTAGCTAGCATTAGCTTCTTGTCTCATCTGGGGTCTGATAAACAGTAAATTCATCAACTTCAGTGTCCACAATGCTATTTTCCAATAAACCCTAGCTGTCATATTTCAGGGGCGTGAGTGTGGATTTCATGTCACGGCTTTCGTCGCTGTTTATCACTTAGCTAATTGAGCGAAGTAGCTACTCCTGTTGTTTATTCGGCTGCTATAACTTTGAGAGTGATGACGTCCTGTCACTAGTCCAGTTGCTCTGCTCACCCTAGAGGGAGAGAGAGCGGATGACAGTTCGCTTGAGTTCAGTAGGGCAGACGGTGCTACAACTTTATGACTTTTCATAAACAGCTGAAGGAACAGTGGTGCGCGGTCTACATAGCGGAAACCCTATTTCTGATACCGTGGCTTTTTACCCCCGAAGGTTTTATTGTAGCCTACTTACAGTAACGAGACTAGCATGAGTTTATCTGCCCCCCCCAGCAGCCATTGGTAATCCTCTTTGTATCGTTCCCAGTCAGGTACTGCACACATCTCAGCTCAGCTGTGTGTGTGTGTGGCGCGCAGGCAAGAATCCTGGCATGTGAATAGAGATTCAAATACAGGGGCTGGGTTTGTGCTCTACCTGTGTAATGTTACCTGCTGTAAATGTTTGAAATGCTAAATAACAGAACGCATTTTTTCCTTTTTACATTTTCTGAATTCATGATTATTCTGCGGGCCAGACTAAAAGCTTTGGCGGGCCGGATGTGGGCTGCCAGTTGACGATGGCTGCTCTACAGTTTGCCTACCAGCCTCATCTGGAAGTGGACGATGCTGTCATCTATCTTCTGCAGCGAGCTCATTTGCACCTGGATGGCGGTGGCGGCACTGTGAGAATCACATTTTTCGATTTCTCCAGTGCATTCAACACCATCCAGCCACTGCTACTGGGTGAGAAGCTGCAGATGATGGGTGTCGGTGTGCGTCCAGTGTCCTGGATCACTAACTACCTGACAGACAGACCACAGTTTGTCCGTCTGGACCGTGTTCTGTCTGATGTGGTGGTAAGTGGTAAGGGGGCTCCACAGGGGACTGTGCTGTCTCCTTTTCTGTTCACCTTATACACCACAGACTTCCAGTACAACTCAGAGTCATGTCACCTACAGAAGTTTTCTGATGACTCTGCAGTTGTTGGGTGTATAAGGGATGGACAGGAGGGAGAGTACAGAGCGCTGGTGGACAACTTTGTGGAGTGGACTGGTAAGAATCACCTGCTGCTGAATGTGGATAAGACCAGAGAGATGCTGATTGACTTCAGGAGAAAGGGAACGGCTCTGCAGCCCCTGTGCATTCTGGGTGGAGATGTGGACATGGTTGAGGAGTACAGATACCTGGGTGTCAACATCGACAACAGGCTGAACTGGAAAACCAACTGCTGTTTACAAGAAGGGGATGATCCGACTATTTCCTGAGGAAGCTGAGATCCTTCAACGTGTGCAGCAGAATGTTGGAGATGTTCTACCAGTCCGTTGTGGCCAGCGCTCTGTTCTCCTCCGCCATCTGCTGGGGCAGCAGCATCGGAGCCAGCGACACGAACAGACTGAACAAACTGATCAGGGAGGCTGGCTCCGTTATTGGCTGCAAACAGGAGACATTTGAAGCTGTTATCTATCATGGATAACCCCGACCACCCTCTCCACCCCACACTGGTCCAACAGAGGAGCACCTTCTCTAAGAGGCTCCGACAGCTTTGATGTTGCACGGACTGCTACAGGAAATCATTCCTACCACAGGCAACTAAACTTTTTAACACTTCATCACTGAGTGTGAGATAAGACTCATATACATCACAGCTGCACTGAATGCACCTTGCACAATAGGTTTATCTACAGCTTTATCTTTATCAGTACTGGTGAAGCAGTTGTAAATTTTTGTACATTTTTGTACCAACTTGTATATATTTTTGAATATTGTGCTTGTAGTTATTATTATATTGTTATTTCATGTATATTGTGTCCTGTTATTTAATGTATATTCTGAATGTGTGCTGCGTGTCTGATATTTTGCTGCTGCAACAACGTAATTTCCCAGAGTAAAAATAAATCACTATTTTATACCATTAACAAGGCTCAAAATAGCACCACACTTCCACGGTAGCATAATGATGGTCCCTACATGTAAACCGAAGCATTGAGAACTTTGTAAGTGTACAGACAGTTTATTAAAAAGATAGTTTAAATCAGAAATTACCTACAAGTGTGCGCACGTGGATCAGCCTCTTATCCCGCCCTTTTTAACCATAAATAGTCAATGCAAAGCACCTCGTGAATGCTGATCAGTATATGAATGACACTGGCAGAAAAAAACACTGTCTGCCATTTCCCTCTGGAAACAGCCGGTTGCCCCCAGAGTTGCGAGGACCTGTATTTGGACTGGGATGGCACGGTTCCGGCGCGTTGCCCTCTCTACCTCTCTCCTGGGTCACCGCAGTTTGTTTACAATTTGTGATTGTAGACACCTTGCCAAAATCAACTAATAGTATCCCCCACCCTGAGATACAATTTGAAGATGAAAGAAAGTGACATAAAAATTAAAATTCGGACATTAAGTGTAACGATTTTGCGAGAGCTTAACAGATGTATTTTCAGACTTTGACATTTGATGATATATGCACAGTATTAAAGACAGATATTTAGTTATTTACACTGTGTTCTGCAGTTATCTAATGGTAGGGTATTTGATGATATCCTGTATTCCATGCAGTCTGGCCATCTCCTCCTCCTGTGCTCCGTAACGGACAATGGAGGTGTTTATAATTCAGTACAATCTCAAAATAACACTGCTGGATTTAATCTTCATTATAACGTGGATGATATGGATTGAAAAAATGTGCATGATGGCATCAATACTTGAAAATATTACAGTAATTGTTATTCCCATTTACTTTCTGCAGTCTGACTTCAGTTCACCACCTCACCATCTGCGTCGCCAATTCCTATTTTGTCTCCAAAATGAGCGTACGCATGGTTCAGAGTTTGCGTGGAGGACCGCACATTCTCCTGTCAAATTAGTTTTTTATAAATCACAACCTTTGCTGGGAAGTGGCGTACGCACATTTTCAGCCCCGGTTTTTACGTACGCCACGTTTATAAATGAGACCCCGGATGTTTCGGTACTGTCTGCCAGACAGCAGCAGGCAGAGCAGTTTGTGGCTTTGTGGATTGGGTCTCTGATTGTCCTATTGGCTTTCTTCCTGCACTGCTTGGTGTAGAGGTGGATGGATGGCAGTTCCATATTTAAAATCTTCAAGGGCAACATCTAGTTACAGAAACAATGTCCCCATTATTTTGAAAAAGCGACGTACTTCACTTCAGTTTTTATAGGGGCTAGTCTTTCAATAGAAGGTAGCTCCAGTGAAACTGTTGACAGTCAATCGAATATTTACTGGAAACTGAACACCTCAAACACCACAAGCGAAATGCTATTCACCTCCACTGTATTGTGGTGGAGGCAGACAGCTCCGAGACTGAAGACATCACAATCTCAGCACATAGTACAATTCAATCAGGAGAGACTTTTTTGCAAATATTCAAAGGCTTACTTGTACATATGCATAATATGAAATGCACAGAGTCTTTGGAAATTAGACTCCATCATTATAAAAATAATTTTAAAGGGGTAGAGAAGCCAAGGCAGGGTGTAGAGAAGGCTTGGACCCAAATGCAGTTAAACAAGATTTATTCCAACAAAGAAAAACCCTTACAAAAGAATCGCCCACAGGGCAGCACACAACATGACATGAAACACTCCGACAGGAAGTAACACAAGAATC
The DNA here is from genome assembly GCA_023631565.1 of Gymnocephalus cernua. Lineage (NCBI taxonomy): Eukaryota > Metazoa > Chordata > Actinopteri > Perciformes > Percidae > Gymnocephalus > Gymnocephalus cernua. The sequence goes on along the minus strand of CM042426.1, from coordinate 33,567,644 downwards.
CGACAAGACACAAATGAAACACAGAGAAAACAGACTACTACAAAATAAAACAGGAAACACAAACAGCAAAAAGTCACAATCGTGACAGATGGAGTCTAGACACTGGTGGTGGTGGTGAAGGAGCCCGAAGACCGGACCGAAGGAGCCACCGGGAGCGGTCTGTCAGAGGACACAGGGGGCCGTGGGTGACGATGACTGGAGGTGGAAGGGGAGGAGGAGGGTTGCACGGTTTGCCTGAAATGACAACTGACAGCAGCAGAGAGAAGAACAGAATTAAAGCAGGGATGCCATGTTGTGATTGGCTCGTGAAATTCATGGCCAATTCTGGTTGGTTTAACTGAAATGTGAACGCCTCGAAACAGCTGATCAGTTTTAGGAAGAGAGAAAGGTGGATGGAGTTTAGAAGTCTTCCTGAAAGAATTTACGCTGAGCTTCATGAGAGAAATTGTTTCTTTAGTTATTTGGGTGAATCAATCCTTTAATTAGAAATGAAGAGACTGCACATTTTTATCCCAAGGTACAGCGAGGATGAGCTCAATAATTGCAATAACCAAAACCAAATCCGCAGGGCATTATATGCCTTACAGTGGAACATTACAAGCACAGCCAGAATTAAAAGCTATTCAGAACCTGTGCCCCCACCCCCTTTGTACATACTCACACACACACACACACACACACACACACACACACACACACACACACACACACACACACACACACACACACACACACACACACACACACACACACACACATGCGCGTGTGCATGTCTCCCTCCCCTCTAATGGCTGGGTTGAATGTAGAGTCCACCTACACATTTTACTGACTCATTTGTACTGTTGCTCCTGGAGAGCAGCACAGAAAGGTGCAGAGTGGGCTGCAGCTGCAGTGTGTATGCAGTGTTTAAGTGTGTACATGTGTGCCTGTCTATGTATGTGTGCACACATGTCTTTTTGGCATTAAAATATAGACAGGTGCAGGGCTTGTCTGGTGTCAGCTCAGGCAGAAAATACACTCAAAAAACTGACGCAACAGATGTGTTGTGCCTCTAATACTTGGGAAGCACGTTGTAAAACTGTCGAGGGTTTAATGGCATAGCAGTGCTCCCCTGTCTGAACCCATGTCAGTGGAGAGGTTGGCAGGTTCTGAGCGTTTTCACTGATCTTCAGCAAAATCAAAAACGGCAAACCTTGGAGGAGGCCAGAAACCCTCGAGCAGCGCTCAGATTGAGAGTGCTGATTAGTGGTTGGGATTTGGCTGCTCCACAGTGACTAAACCCCCCTGCCATGCCTGGCTTACCCCCTCATAGATTCCCACAACCCCAACTCCCCAGTGCAGAGCAGGTGGCAGCATGTGGGGGATAAGCAAGGTCTGAGGCTGGGAATGCTGCTCCCACCATCAGTAACACAGCAAAAATGCAAACACTCCTATTACCCATCAGCCTTGCCCCAACCAAGCCTGTTATTTATCAGCTAGTAAACCTAATGACTAAGGGTAATTTCAGTGAATCTTTACAAAGACCTTGATCAGCTATAGCGTACATCAAGAACCTTTAAGTAAAAAGTGAGATTTCCATGTTTTATTGATTATAAAGCAGGTTGAGTATCAAAACGCTCAATCCACAGAGAAATGCACACAGCCCGTATTCAGAAACTGTGCCTTTAAACAAGCGTCAGCACTTCCTGTACGGTTTTGATGTCAGAACTACACTATATATAGGTAGAAAGTGCGGTTACAGTGCCGTTACAGTCATTCCCTGGCTGCAATGACAGTGCAGAGACGCAGAGGGCCAGATGTACGTACATTTGCGAACGTAGCGTTATCAGCGCCATGGCTCACCCGCAGATAGCGAACGCAATGATACCATAGTTTACGCCATATTTACCAAACCTGCAGGTCATCCGTAATTAGCGCCTTTCTCCGCCCACTATACCGTAAACTGTAAGTACTTGTGCTATGATACGGCTGAGTGCAGACTGCGATATTCCCACTGCTGATGCTATGACTGTTTGAAATTATCCTGATGCCAATATTTGTAATGTAGCGAGGAGTTTAACAACTGCTGGAATGTGAACTCTGAGTCGGAGATTCGATGTCATCTTTGATTTCTTCCAGTAACTGTAATCTTGCATGGCTGCTTAATCTGTGATCCTTGTGGCAAAACTCCTTTCAGCTCGTCTCCTTGGCCTATGTCTTCGTCTTGCTCGGATTACTGCTGTCATTTCACCAGGAGGCATATGTGAGGAAACCCGCTTCCAGGTTTACACCTGCTTTTAAGAGGCGGAGAATTTTCACCGCAAAATAGAGGCGCGCTATCACTGGCGGTGTTTGTACATACCGCGGAATACGTAATTAAGCGCTCTTTACGCTTCCCCTCCCATCTCTTTACGGTAAACTCCCACTTTCCCCGCGACCCTCCCATGAATAAATATGCATGACACGAAAAACGCAATTTGCCCTTTTCAGCTCCCACGACATGCAGTTTGCGCTTTTACATCATTGCGGCCTGTTTGTACATACCTCGCCATGATTTTACGCGCACGTTGCGACACAAATACGCCTGAAGTGGGCGCAAAAGCGTTAGTACATCTGGCCCAGAGAGTGCAGATGCTGAAGACCTGGAAACGTTGACCAATCAGAGCAGACTGGGCTTTTTTGGGAGGGGGGCTTGAAGAGACAGGTGCTAAAACACAGCGTTTTAGACAGAAGGTGAATACAGGTACAGTATATTCAGACGGACAGTATGAGAATAATGTGTTTTTTGAACATTAAAGCATGTAAACATGTTCTAGTAGAAACTCAAAACAGTAGTGTATGAACCTGAAAATTAGCATGATATGGGACCTTTAACAGGCTCAGGCTTATATTCTGATCATCATCTCCACCGTGCTGCTTCAGCAGTGTGGCAGCCCCTCTATGACCCCATACAGTGGCTGCCCTCCTTACATACTAATGATGGTTCAGTCTTGTCACCGATGCTGAGCACGGCCTAAAATTACCATTGTGATTATTGTGCAGGGGCATGCTGTAAGAAATAGAGCCTTGGCGTTGGAGACAAGACAGATGTGGCCTTGAACACAACGTGTTAGTGTGGGCTGTTTCTGAGTCTCCACTTTGTGTGTTTGTGTGTGTGTGTGTGTGTGTGCAGAGGTGGGACCAAGACTCCATCTGTAATATTTGATGCCGCATGTTCTGCATATTGCGATCTGTTTTTTGTTGACCACCACTTTGTATGCAAAAGAAATATTCTTTGGTGTCATCATCTCAAACTGGCACTCAGCAACATAACTTCACTTCTTCATGCTTCTCTCGGTCTAAAGTGCATCTGAGCAATGATGTGTTCATATCGACTAGCTGGGAATTAATAGCATTAGTTGATTCAGGAAATTTATTTATTTGTAAAACATGTTTAAAATAACATAACTTTTTAATCTTAGAGTTTGGGAAAAGGAATGATGAAGTCTTGTCAAGTCAAATGGCTCAAGTCCAAGTGAAGTTACGAGTCATTGGTGTTAAAGTCCAAGTCCAGTTGCAAGTGTTTTCTGATTTTCTCGAGTAGAGTCTAAAGTCATCAAATGTGTGACTCGAGGCCACACCTCTTTGTGTGTGTGTGTTTGTGTCTTTGATTTATTATCCATGTTTTGGCTTGTATGCAGGGATACTGCCGTAAATAAAGAGCATCAAAAACTATAATGAAATATCCAGACCATCTTCTTTCCCACAATAAAAACGTCACAAAAACTAAATAAAAAGTTACATTTCAAATGATAACTACAATTATTACAATTTGAATCTGAAAACAGCTGCCTTACAATAAGGTTGATGGGAGCACAGAGTGAATCAAAACAGTAAACTCATGGCTGTAAAACTGAAACACTGAGCTGAATGCTAAAACACGCTTTAGAGGGAAAGTGCAGGGTTGGATATATTTTCTGTGCATTTTGTTACTACAAGTAGCACCTTTCACATTACACAATTTATAATTTATTTCATAGGTAATACAAAAATATTAGTTAGTGCAGCTTCAATGTTTCTTTCAGATGTATTGCATTTATAGGTAATATCGGTAGGAATATGTGTAGGATTAATGTCAGAAAATCATTTTAATTATTCTATAGATGTTCACTAAAGGAATATATCTTGCAAAAATGTTATCCAATGTTTTAGCAGCCCCTATAAAGTTCAAGCCAAACAGTGAATAGTAATGAACAAGTGAGTGAATACAGATGCAGAGTGCTCATGGCTCTCTGTCAATCACTAAAGCTTACATTACCGGTTCTTGAAATGAAAAACTTTTTATGCACAAAATGTTTCCTCAATTGCTCTGAATTTTTTAGAATTAGTGTATTCATCCTCTTATCTTATTATAGGCTGTTGTATTGCTGCAAAGGGGAGTGATATGGGCACTGTTTGTGTGAAGCATTACATTCTGGTATTAACTGTGTGTGAAAAAGAGCCCCTCCTTTTCCCCAACTTGCCTGACCTTCCCTGTGACATTTAAACTGACTACCGTATCCTACACACACAAATAGGGATGCACCGATCCACATTTTTTCACTTCCGATCCGATCCCGATACCTGAATTTGGATATCGCCCGATACCGATACTATTCCGATACCAGAGCTGTGTTTGCTTTAATATTATTATTATCATTATTGTTGATTTTATATGATGCTGAAATAAACTCCTCTCAACGGGCAAGTATGATATGGACGTACGTATGCATGTATGTCCCAAAAGGCAACTTGAGGTAAGTATAAGGTCAGAAAAGGAAGTCAGAAAAACAGGAAAAATCTCATTCTGAAAACAGATATGCAACTGTAAGGGTTTCAAATTGATTGTCATGTCAATATTTATTACATACCCAAAATGTCAAATACTTGAGTCTTGAAATACAAGAAAAGTGCAAGTGTAAAAATCTCTCTCTCACACACACACACACACACACACACACACACACACACACACACACACACACACACACACACACACACACACACACACACACACACACTATCAATAAAACAGTGTGTGAACAGCGCAAATCAAGCACACTGGCTCTCGTAGCATCAACAAATCAACGTTTTAAAATGTCAAATATCTGAAATATAAGAAAAGTGCAATAACTGTAAACATCTTACACACACACTTAGTTACACACACACACACACACACACATACACACACACACACACACACACACACACACACACACACACACACCTCTGTTTTCACGGCTGCGCAGCGGCTGCTCTGAAACAGCGGCCGCCGGGACACGTACGATCCGGGGTCTCTGGTGGACGCAACAACGGGGAATTGAAACGCCAAAAGCCGGCGACAACACCGGCAGACAGACGGTTGTGAAAGTCCTGTTTTGGTTTTGCATTTTGCTGTCTTGCTCTGCGGTGTTTCCACTGTGAAGTATTTCCAAACAGCGGACACACAGGATAGCATCGAGCTAGCCACAATGCTGGTCATGCTACTATCCTGCTAGCTGGCTGCAAACTGCGGAATGGACTTCCTGAGCGGGGGCGTGTCTCATAACTCTGTGTCTCATTGAGCCGCGACTCCGTTCAGGAAGTCTATTCCACAGTTTGCAACACAGCCAACCAGCAGACCAGCCGGCAGGAATCACTTTTGGAGCCATTTCAGCAGACAACGTTAAAGTGCAGACATGGCTCTTGGTATCGGAAATCTCCGCAGGTTGGATCGGGAAAATCCGATGCCTGAATTTCGCTGGTATCGGCCCCGATACCGATACTGGATCGGATCGGCCCCATCCCTACACACAAACATGCGCAATCGTTATTTACACAACTTTCAGTTACTCACCAAACATCTGCAAACCACATAGCGAACGACGCAGTACCCATTGATTCTGCTCCATAACCGATTCCATTCCGTTAGTCCATACATTGTACACGCAAACACCAACAATACACTGATAGCGCTTACTTTCACTTCCTGGTCCCACATCACTTTGTTTCCCCAAGGAACACGAGCCCCATGACAATGGGTAGTTTATTCCCTGTTTGGGACAGGGGAAAGTGTTGATTTGAGCGGTGGAAATGTTGAACGGAGGTCTGATTGAAAACCCCAAAATAGCAGAACATTTAACCATTGCTTGAAAAATAAATAAATAAATTAAATAAAAAATATATCATATAATCCTGCTTAACAAATTATATAACCTTGCTCATAAAATGTGTGTGTATCATTGCTTAAAGCATATGAGGAAGTACATCTTTGCATGAAGTGTATGTGTTCTATTTCTGACACTGTCTCGTTTGCAGGAAATGTATCTTTGCTTGAAGAATATGTGTGTTTTACCATTCAGAGGTATTTTTTTTATATCACTTTAGGTGTGTTTTCTATCTCATTAGGGTGTGTTTTTATATCATTCAGATATATCATTTTAGGTGTGTGTGCTTTTATCATTTAGATGCATTTTCTATATCATTTATGTGTGATTTTATATTATTCAGATGTGTGTTTTTTTATTTCATTTAGAAGTGTGTGTTTTGAGAACCCCAAAACAGCTAAAGCCATTACTTTGCTTACATATTAGTTTACATTGACAGACCGTACCTACCGGGTAACTTGGAGAGGATCTAGCTCAGATCCTTGCCCACTCAAAACTGGGGTTCCTCAGGGATCAGTCCTGGGTCCCCTCCTCTTTTCTCTGTACACCAACTCTCTCGGGTCTGTCATTCAGTCGCACGGCTTTTCACATCACAGCTACGCAGACGACACCCAACTAATACTCTCCTTTCCTGAGTCTGAAACTCAAGTAGCAGCACGTATCTCGGCCTGTCTAACTGACATCTCCTCTTGGATGTCCACACACCATCTGAAACTCAACCTTGACAAGACTGAGCTCCTTTTCATTCCAGGGAAAGGCTCTCCTACCCAAGACCTGACTATAACAATTGACAACTCTGTGGTTGTCCCCACCCAGACTGCTAGAAACCTGGGTGTGACACTTGACGACCAACTCTCTTTCACTGCTAACATTGCTGCAACCACCCGATCTTGTAGATACATGCTGCATAACATCAGAAGGATACGTCCCCTTCTAACGCAGAAGGCGGCCCAGGTTCTGGTTCAGGCTCTAGTCATCTCACGTCTAGACTACCGCAACTCCCTCCTGATTGGCCTGCCTGCATGTGCCATCCGGCCCCTGAAGCTCATTCAGAACGCAGCAGCTCGGCTTGTCTTCAACCTCCCCAAGTTCTCTCACATAACACCGCTCCTCTGCTCTCTTCACTGGTTACCAGTTTCTGCCCGCATCCGCTTCAAGACACTAGTACTTACATATAGGGCCACGACTGGATCAGCCCCAGCTTACATCCAGGACATGGTCAAACCATATACCCCAAGCCGCCCACTTCGCTCTGCATCAGCCAAACTGCTTGCTGCTCCCTCACAGCGAGGGAGAACTAATCACTCAACAAAATCCCGACTGTTCACTGTCCTGGCTCCCAAATGGTGGAACGAGCTCCCCACCGACATCAGGATGGCCGAAAGCCTACACACATTCCGCCGAAGGCTAAAAACACATCTCTTCCGACTACACCTCGGATAAAAAAATAAAAAAAACTTTAACCTGCGCTTTCATGTCTCTTTGTAGCTTTACTTATTTAAAGCTATGTACTTGCACTTTCATATGTCTCTTTGTAGCTTTACTTATTCAAAGCTATGTACTTTCATATCTCTTTGTAGCTTTGCTTATTTAAAGCTAATGTACTTGCACTTAATACTTATTGTCTCGAGTTTGTACCTTCACAGTTGAAAGCACTTAATTGTAAGTCGCTTTGGATAAAAGCGTCAGCTAAATGACATGTAATAATGTAATGTACATTGCATTATACAGCATAGAAGATTTTAGTGTTTGAATTGAAGTGAATATAGGGCAGAGTGCAGAAGGTGACAAAAAGAGGCCTGATGCTGGTGCAGCACATCCTGTGCGACAACCATGTGTGTGGCAGTTGACGTATCAGACTGTCAGAAGCCGTAAGTGCCCTTTGCATTTCCTTACATGGAAATATAATATTCAGCCCCCAAATATTCAGATGTTCAAAGGAGGGTGATGATCTTTTCCTATAAATACGGCCGTTTTTGTGGAGACACATGCTCTTCTCTTTGACCTCTTCCACCCTACGTGTGTCTGACACACTGAGGGGAACTTTTTATTGTTTCTCTTAGGAGAGTAGCAGAGCCTGAGAAATAGCTTCTTAATCAGGGGTTTATTATTTCTTTTTTGCTTGTATTTTATATTTCTGCTTGCATTGGAAAAACAAAAGCACTTTAGTTGGTTTTGAACTAAAGAGAACCAAACTTTTGCAAGTGCCTCGTTTCTCTTTGATTTGACCTGCTGTTAAGTAAAGAGCAATAGTAACTCCCCTCAGGGGGTAGTGAAAGACTCCTCTTTAGCTGCTCGGGCGAGTTGCAGCCCGGCGGAGACCAACTGGACTACGCAGACCTCCTGTTATCTCCTAGTGGGAGTGATCCTTATCTGCTTGGCCCGGTCAGAGCCACTGAGCAACTGCCTCTCTCAGTTTTTGGTGACCACGGAAGGCCAGCGGGCGTCTCTCAGAAGGAAAAGGAGCTCCGGTATCCCTGGGAGGAACGGCAGAGTCCGTAAGGACTAAAGAAAAATCTCGGTTTTAAAGATCCCCTCTGGCAGTACTTTTCATATACAGGGGGATAAGAGCCAGTGAGTTGGGGACGTCTAGGGTTACTGAATCTTGCCTCGCCTATGGGTTCCCTGATCCGGGCGGGGACCCCTCTCTTTAGCTCGGGGTTTGTCTCTCAAAAAATTTGCTGATTAGTAATAAGGTAAAGAAATGATGACAATAATTAATTAATTTCAATTAAAAAACCTCACTTTAACTTATTGTTGGTTGAATTGACTGATTGCTGGTGTTGTCTATTATCGTCATCATTATTAATTAGTAAAGAAATTGTTGTTAATTAATAAAAAATAAATAATAATAAAATAATAGAACTAATCACTAATTAAAAAAAAAATCAGGGGAGCGTCAGAAATTAACTCCTTTGAGTATAGACCAAAACATCCGCCCCGCTGACGGCCAACTGGTGTTGTTTGCTGTCAGGACAGCTATCAATCAATCCGCTGAAAGAAGTTGGATAATTTACCAGCTGTGGCAAAAAGTGGAGAAACGCGGTCGAGCAATTTCTGTCCTCCAATTCAAGCAATGACAGCAGATCTGGAGAGCGCATATCGCTACATATTTATATACGGTCTATGATCGCTACGCAGGGACAACAACGCTAATTAGTTAGCTTACATTGCACGTTTAGGTGTGTCAACATGCAACGGCTGTGCAAAAAGGAAACGAGATGAATGAGGACATGAAGCCATTTACCTCGTCTCACTTCACCGTCAACAGAAATGTTCAGTTTAATATAAATACGAGCAGCCGATAGCCGCTAGCTCACTACAACAAGTCAGCTAATGTCACGTCAATTCCTGCAGTGATTAAAACAGCAGCTGGGTAATTTGACCACCACGGCAGCACCCCATAACATATACGGTTACTACCACAGCCCGTAAGGTGGTGGTGAGTAATAGATGAAGGGTTGCATTAGCTTAACAGATACAGAGTTTACATTGCTATGGACGCATGGACTTCAGGCTGATTCAAGACCCCTCCGCTTCGCGTCGGGGTGATCACCCTGTCGGGGTTGTATTCGCTATAACAACCGCCTCGCTCTACATTATCCCTTACATAATACGAATTAAAAAATATATATATAATGTGGTAACCTCCTATTGTCAATTAAAGGCCTGTCTCTTATAGACGCCTGTCTCAAATACAAGCCGGTCCATTTCGGCGATTTGGGTAAATAGAAGCCCGGGCTATTATTTGAAGTTTTACGGTACATAGAACCTCAGAATCCCATAGACACCTCTTTCCTCTGCAACTGAAACTGCCTCTGAAAACGGGCAAATCCGAACAAGCCACCGAGTTGACGTCAGTTCGGTGGCACCTCCTTAGTACTTGCCTTATTTGGCTCAAGTCTAGGCTTTGTCACGCCCCAGTATTTACATATGCCATTTTTTTTTTAAACGGCCCATATTTGAGCTTTTTATAGTTGATTTCTCGCATAAAAAAAATCTCAGAAGTGAATTTAGTAAGAAATAGTCTGTGTCTGAAATATGAGACCTCCTGTCTCGTCTTCAATATTTGTATGTAGTTGCTCAACCATGTATGTGTATTGGGGTGCTCAACCAATCAGCGTGCAGCTCATCTAAATATTCATGAGCATACCATATTTGGAAGAAAAGCTCTCGTTCAAAATAGAGCCATTCCACAGGGATGCAAAAGGGCCCACAGAAAATCCCGGTCAATGCCCAACCAATGCTACATACCGTATTAGGAGACCTTAAGGAACAGTGTGAAATACCCCATATAATCATTCTATCACCCCTTTAAAGTGAGGGTTTTCTGCCCTTGGGTGAGAGACTGGAGAGTGTCAACTTGCTGAGAGGTTGTATACGGAGAATTATTGTGTTACGGTTGCCGTCGGCAATCTCTGAGGTGTGTGTGTGTTTAATTCAGGTGTGTATGGGTTTAAGAGTGTTTTTTGAGATGCAAAACAGGCTGTGCCATCCCATCCCATGGATTGGATAAAGACGAGAGGTCCCGACCAGTTCCTGGAGGAGGAGGCTGATTGGTGCGACAAGCCACCATTGTCCGGCCAATCGGTGGGAGCCAATGAAGCCTGCCTCTCTACAAATAGGCTGATTGTCTGCAGCCCAGGGCAGCTGCCAGACCAGATTGTGTGTCTTACCAAGTGAATTGTGTGAAGAAGTGGGCCACGACTAAGCTAATAACTGACGAACCTGCTCTAGCATTTAACATATTGTTGTACATTAGGAACAGGGGTGCTGTGAATATTGTGTTTTGTGTTTTTGCAGTATTTAAGTTAGAGAGGAATTTTGTTTAACTTTTTTTTTGTTTCTTAGAGTGTAGAAATAGTCTTCCCTTTTGAAGATCTTTTCTTGTTATATTTTGTTTTTGCTTTCCACAGCACCCATCGGCCTATCTTTTTCTGTTAAAGTTCATTTTGCCTTATTTACAAATAAATACCCTTTCAAATACCAATTACACCTGGTTTTATGTCTATGTCCTGATACCCCTAGATACAGGACGTAACAACTGAGATAGAGAATTTTTGGTTGTGCTATTTAAATTGAGAAACCTGTGGGTTCATTTCTGTTTGTTTTTTCAGAAGTCTTTTTTTTGTTGGCAGTGTGCCGGATGATGTATTTTATAGCACTGTAAATAAATCTGCACTTTTCACCACAATCCACGTTTTCTGTTTGCTGTCTTCACCCCATCACCACCCAACCTCAGTGTGTTCTTGTCACTTGTGTGGACGTGGGCGGCAAGGCCCATTTTTCACAGTTGGTGTCAGAAGTGGGATTGTGGCGTCCTCGAGGACACTGAGAAAGAGGCCGGGAAGACGGGTCCAGCTATGACAGGCGATGTCGTCCATACAGCTGGCCAAGGATGACCTGCAGGAGCTGGAGGAAGAAGGAGCCAGAGGGGGAGAGCCGGTGGTTGACACTGTTGGGACAACAGACCTCCCAGCTCTGTATAGCCTCATACAGAAGCCCCTGCAGACCCAGGAATGCAAGTTGTTCAAGCAGGAGCAGCCGTGGCAAAATGTGCAAGTACAGCTCAACAGCTTTCAGGATGAGCTGGAGCAGAGAGGTGACTGAGGTGGAGCGCCACCGCCCCACCAGCACCAGCAGACCCGCAGATGCCTGCAGCACCACCAGCGGCACTGTCTCCAGCAACAGGGACCAGAGCAGCCGGAGGAAGGCTGGAGGAAGGGGACGACGTGGAGCAGTACCTGATTACATTTGAGTGACTGGCTACAGCCTACCCCAAGCTGACTGGGCTATTTTCCTGGTGCCATATCTGACCGGTAGAGCACGGGCTGCGTATGTAGCTGGATCTGTACAGCGCTATGGATTACTTCAAGGTGAAAGATGCCATCTTGGCAAAATATGAAATAAGTGCAGAAGTGTACCGACAGAGGTTCAGGGACCCGAACATACAACCGGGGGAGGCCTAAGAGAGTTTCATAACCAGCTAAAGGACTTGCACACCAAGTGGATTAAGCCAGCCGAAAAGACCGTTGAGGAGATTGGGGAGATACTCATTTTGGAGCAGTTCCATCTTTCTCCAGATGTGCAGGTGTGGGTCAAGGAGCACGGCCCACACACTGGACACAAAGCAGCAAAGCTTGTTGACTCTTTCCTGGCTGCTCGCCGTGGACCAAAGGACTTCCGCAAGGTGCCAACAGACCAATGACAAAGACTAAGTTTGTCGGTTATGGGAGTGTAGTTGATCCTAGAGGTAGCAAGCAGAGTCGGGGTCCAAGCACCAGATATTACCCACCACAGCACACTCACGCCAGACATACTAGCCCACCTACAACCATACCCCCCATGAGTAGGGACAGCTATGTATGTCACTATTGTGGTAAGCCGGGACACTTTATTAGAGAATGCCCTGCCCTGTCAAGAGAGCAAAGAGCTCTGTGTGTTCCATCCCTAGGCTTATTAAAGACCCTGTGTATGTTGGCAAGGTACAGACCATAGAGGTCACAGTGAATGGCAGGCCAGCAAGGGCTCTTCTCGACACCGGCAGCACCCAGACTCTCGTGCAACCCCACCTGGTGTTGATCAGCCCGAAATACTGACAGGGTGACACCTCAGAGTGTGCTGTGTCAACAGAGATGAGCATGGGTACCCTATAGCCGAAATCTGTCTCAAGGTGCACAAACAGACCTATAGGCTACGAACTGGCATTGTTAAGGGGTTGAGCCATCCAGTGGTTTTAGGTCAGGATGTGCTTATACTGTACTGCCAGAACTGGTGCAGTCTACTCTGCCAGCAAGTATGGTTGCTACCAGGTCTCAGACAAAGACAGATACCCAGAGGCTGTTAGAGATGATGCCATACAGCCAAGAGGAGATAATTTCTCCAAAGAAGTGTAAAGCAGTGAAGACCCATCAGCAGCACAGACGAGAAAAGCTGTTGAGCACTGTTAGAGTTGTGGCTGAGTCACAGCCAGAACGGGAAGAAGACACCCCAGAGCAGTTCTTCCCTACAGACCATCCAGCAGGAGAGATTGACATTACAGATCTCACCCACAACAGCAGCAGGAGTTGCGGGCTGTCATCTCTGCCAGTCTCTTCAGCAACCAGCCTGGAGCCATATCCATGACTGAGCACAACGTCCTGCTGAAGGACACCACACCACTCCGGCAGTGGATGTACCGAGTTCCGGAGTGAATGTTGCCTGCCCTCCAGGAGGAGCTGCAGGTGATGCAGAGACTTGGAGTGATTAATCGGTCGGAGAGTGCCTGAAGCAGCCCTGTCGTCCTGGTTCCAAAGAAGGATGGCAGCATGCGCTTCTGCATCAACTTCTGCCAGTTAAATACTCAATCACACTTTGATGCATATGCCATGCCCAGGCTGGAAGACCTCATTGAGCGCCTTGGGAAGGTGCACTTAATTTCCACCTTGGACCTGTGTAAGGGCTACTGGCAGGTGCCAATGGCTAAGGAGGCCAGGCCCTCCACAGCCTTCAGAACATCCCAGGGCTTGTTCGAGTTTAAGGTTATGCCGTTTGGCCTGCAGGGGGCGCCAGCCACGTTCCAGCGGTTGATGGACCATGTGCTGGATGGGACTGGTGCCTTCGCAGGCGCCTACTTGGACGACATTGTGGTCTTCAGTGCTACCTGGGACAAGCACCTTAGGCATCTTGCTGAGGTGCTATGGCACATACATCAGGCAGGGCTGACTGCCCAGCCCAAGAAATGCGCTTTGGCCGAGCAGGAGATGCGGTACCTGGGACATATCCTAGGTTGTGGGGTAATCAGACCCCAGAAGGACAAAATTGAGGCTATCCGTGACTGCCCGCAGCCTCAGACCAAGAAGGATATTCTTTCCTTTTTGGGGCTTACTGGTGGTTTGTGCCTAACTCTGCAAGCAGAGCTGCGGCCCTCACTGACCTGACCAGAAAGTCTGGTCCGGTGAAGGTCAGGTGGGAGGAGCAGCATGAGAAGGACTTCAAGGACTTAAAAGAGGCTATGTGCAGCGACCCTGTGCTGCAGAGCCCAGACTTTACTCAGCCATGGACTGTACAGACCGATGCCTCTGGAGTTGGTCTGGGGGGAGTACTACTCCAGGGTGAGGGAGAACAGCAACGACCGGTGGCTCTTCTGGTATTATTTGCCTATAATAATAATTACATTGCAATACAGCCAATCATTTTGTATTGCGACAATAGCTTCCCCCACTCAAATCAACACCTTACCCTGTCCCAAACAGGGAATAAACTACCCATTGTCATGGGGCTCGTGTTCCTTGGGGAAACAAAGTGATGCGGGACCAGGAAGTGAAAGTAAGCGCTATCAGTGTATTGTTGGTGTTTGCGTGCACAATGTATGGACTAACAGAATGGAGTAACTGAAAGTTCTGTAAATAAAGCACAAAAAAATTCTTTTCTGCCAGCAAAAAAAGGCAAAAGGCAAAAACATGTCTTTAGTTTTTGTTGAGGAAAACTTGGCTAAACTAATGCTTTATTGTAATTACAAATAATGCCTACCATAGACTAGAAGACTTTGAACAAACTTTGAGAAGACTAAAGTCTGACAGCATCTCACATCTAAAGACAATCATCTCACATCTAATGTTAATCTGTCATAATATGTAAAGACTGGGGATCTTGCAGGGTCACACACTGGAAGACTACAACTAGATTTGTAGTTAGAAGTTAAAGTGCCCATATCATGAAAAAATCACTTTTTCTGGGATTTGGGGTGTTATTTTGTGTCTCTGGTGCTTCCACAAGCATACAAACTTTGAAAAAAAATCTATTCATGCTGTTTTGAGTGAGATATAGGTTTCTGAATGTGTCCTGCCTTCAGTCTCCGGGTTAGCTGTTCAAAATCTGCACGGCTTTTTACGTCACTAGCCGAAAAGAGCTGGCTAACCACAACCGTTAGCATGCTAGCGTTAGCATGCTACCTCATTCTCAATGGCAAAGCACTGCTACAACACACACAGTTCACCATAATCTACAAAAGAAATACTTACATGTGCACCCTTGTTTAGAAGAAGTCTCCCGGCTAATCCTGCCTTGTAACTAACCACAGTTGGATAAACAACCTTTCTTTTACTGTTTATGGAGCTAACTGACATGATCTACAATCTGAGCTACTGCGCATGTGCGAGTGGAATCAAAAGATAGTACAGAAGAAAAGATGCCCCACTCTCTAGCTAAAACAGAGACCTGAACACAAGGTGAAAAGAGGAGCTGCAGCAGTGAGAGAGAGCTGTGCAGTACAACAACAATATGGTGTTTTTTGAAAAATAAACCATGTCAACCTATTCTGGTACAAACTTAAAATACAATTATGAACCTGAAAATGAGCATAATATGGGATCTTTAAGGGAAAGTTTGCAGATTTTTTGTTCTGCTGTACATGCAGATGAATGTCTCCAGTACCCACAGGTCTGCATTTATCCGCCCATAAAACTCCCGTTGGATGACGCTCTTCAGAAGGGTTGAAAATAATCAACTTTCCCTCTTTAGCATTTAGCTTAGCGCGGTGCCATAGCAACCATAAACAACACTGTCTCTAGCTGTTTGCTGATTCCTGTTTGGTGCTGGAGGGAGCGCACCCATTGGTTGTTGATAATGTTCACATGATTTAACTTCACTACCAAGACTTAAAACTTACGATAATATCAAACACATTTGATTTGTCAGAAAGTCAAGACAGGAAAAAGACTGACTGGAACGTTTTATGACCACCTTATACCAAACAATGGAGACGACAGGAATCGCTTGAAAAATCATTTGGTGTAAGGTCTGCAAAATATACACTGGAACCAAAACAGGTGCCAAAATTCACATAGATGAAGAGATAAAATATAATCTCTCTGGATGTTTAATTTATTGCAGCCTAACCCCATGTCTAGACCGCAAGTGCATCTGCAGGTTTCCATTTGGTGCTGGAAGCAGAGCTTTCCTGATCGTCTAACAACTGCAACATATACCGGCTCGCTCCCGACTCCAGAGGACAGCATGAGGAATAATGGCCTGTGGTGAAATGAGGCAGAAAGCCAGCTTTTCATGACCAGCAGGCTGTAAAACTGCTTTTGAAAGACTTGTGGGCAGACACCAGGCTATATAAAGCAACCCCATCAGCCTCAGTGGTGGAGTAGTTTAAGGTGTATCACAACGAAAATGGCCTATTGTGCGTGGATCATGATCCAGGGATGCAAACACATGTATGGTGTAGCGTAATATATAATCCCATTACCATGTGATGAAGACCTGTGCTTTATGCTTAAATAAATAGGATTTTCTATTTAACATATGGTACAGTAAAACTCAGGCATGTGATTGGCAAAAGAAAAAAAAGCAGGAAAAGGAAAAAAGCAGGAAAATAAACAGCACATAACATAGCGTGGCAAAGCAATTTTTTTTTCTTTCATTTCTTTTTAAAAATGTACCATATGTGTATGCATATGGGGTATACATTTACTTAATTAATAAAAAATTCTGCAGTACAAAAAGTTGAAAATCACAGAGGGGCTTTATATTTAGGTTTTCTTTATATAGAATTAAAAAAAATTCTGTCTATGTAGAAATAAATGGGATAATGATATATTTGCATATAACGATTAAAAATGCTGTATTGAAAGAATAAGACAGACAGATGTGTTTATTTCAGCTAGGGGTGCGCGATATGACAAGATTAGATTGTGAATGATTAAAATGTGTCTACAATCAGCCTTTACAGAAATTGTTAGCCTAGAGCCATTATAGAACTGCAACTACATACAGCGGTGCAATGCTAGCTATGAGCTAACAACGGGAATAGTCATAGAAATAAAATGGTGGTCATTCAGAGCTTATACCAATGATCAGCAGATCACAAAGGAAAGAAGAGGGTGGAGGAAACAGAGAGTGCTAACAGAGCTAACTGCTACAGTGCAAACAGAGGATTAGTTAGCTCACACTCACTGGGGGAGACCTATCTTCCAGGGGAGAGCGGTGCACATCACCAGGATAGACGGGAAAAACACTACTGTGCATATTCAGTGGGCAGACAGTGCTAGTAGATAGACAGGAAAGGGGAGAGAGAGATAGAGAGGGGATCAAACATGCAGCAAAAAGCCACAGGTTGGATTTAAACCTGGGCCGCTGCCAAGGACTCAGCCTACATGGGACACACACTCTACCAGGTGAGCTAGAGGTCGTCCCATTAATGAGTGAGTTTAAGCAGTTTTTGGTGGACACTGTAGTAAGAGAATAGGGGCTGTGTTAATTCAAGTTTTTAATTCAATTTTATTTATAGTATCATATCATAACAAGAGTTATCTCAAGACTCTTTACAGATAGAGGAGGTCTAGACCACAGTATAATTTACAGAGACAAAACAATTTCCCACGTGCAAGCATTTGGTGCAACAGTGGTGAGGAAAAACTTCCTTTTAGGCAGAAACCTTGGACAGACCCAGACCCTTTGTGTCTGTCACTGGACACAGATATACAGATAGAGAAATATGATTCATATTTATAGCTATTAGGCCTTAATAGTACAGTGCATGCTAACAGGATGTGCTGGTAACAAGGAGAAATAAAACCATGTATGATTAGTTATCCCTCCAAAATATTACAGGGTAACCAGACCCCAATTGCTCCCAGCCATTTAAGAAAGTTTAAAGGCTCATTTTGGGCAGTTTCCACATATACTTGGTTTTGTTAGAAAATCACCTGTATTAACATCAAAAAGAATCTTTGTGATTAAGTGTACAGCGCATTTCCTCACAGCAGTTTCTCTTTAAAGGACACGTTTAACATTTTGTGAAATATATTTATCTGCTTTCTTGCCAAGAGTGAAATGAGAAGATGTGTTTACACTAAATATGAAACTCGAGCCAGCTTGAAGCATTTAAACATAGCACAAAGACTGGAAGCATGGGCAAACAAACTGTCTCTATTAAAAAGATGCAGTGAATGCAACTTACTTTTAGGTCATGAAGAACGCCTGAGCAAGTTTCATTTGCCATACGATTGAAAGTTCTAAAATATATATATATATGTGTGTGTGTGTGTGTGTGTGTGTGTGTGTGTGTGTGTGTGTGTGTGTGTGTGTGTGTGTGTGTGTGTGTGTTTTGGGCATTTGTAGGCCTTTATCTGGACAGGACAGCTTAGACTGGAAAGGGGAGAGAAAAGGGGAATGACCTGCAGGTCGGAGTCGAACCCATGGCCGCTGCGCCAAAGAGCAAACCTCTATATGGACGCCTGCTCCACCAGGTGAGCTAACCAGGGGGCCGAGATTAAAATATTTTACCACATATTTGAAACTAATGTTTTGTAAAAATGTGTGCACGTTATAGTAAGTTAGCTTTTACTTAAAAGGACGCATGGAGATTTATGTATGTGTAAGCTCAATAGACACCAATTTTTATTTGGTAAGTGTGAAAATGCACTGCATGGTGTACAGCCTCATGCCTAATTTGAAAAAGCAAGTGCTTTGAAGAAGAGACGTAACACAAATTCAATTCAGTTCATGTATTATTTACTTAATTAGGTTGGTTCATTGAGATTTCTTTCTTGGATATTATTAAAGGGGACAAGAAATCAATCTTTTCAAGCTTAGTACTGAAAAGTTACAAGTCTATATGCTGTGATAGGCCAAAATCTGGCTTTCATTTAGCAGCATGCAGCTTGGGTCAAAGCCATATACTGCCTGTTTTACAACATTAACTGGAACGATCCAGATGTTAGAAGACTACGTTTTCTCTAAGACTGAGTTGTCCATGTGTGATGGTGGATTGTTTTGCTGTCTCAGCTGCTCTGACCCCTCAGCCCTGTGGCCCTGAAATAGTTCATTTACCTCTAATGCCTCCACACTGCCAGCTGCCTCTAATGAGCTCTTTAAATTCAACTCTCCCTTGTCCTGTAAATCTAAATCTGTTTAAAGGCTGTTCTGAGTTACCAATAGAAGTTACAGCAACTTGTGTCAACATGGCTGTCGCATTTGAAAAATCTCCTCCAAATGAAGCTCAATCGATGTTTGCTAAGCTGTGCTTAGTCTTGCTTTGCCAGACTTTCCTCCACAGCACTGCGGAGGAAGGTCCACACAGCATTCCGGGATGGGAGAAAAATGGGCTCTGGTTTATTGGCTTTTATTTAAACCAATCACAATTGTCTTTGGCAGCGCTAGGCGCTGGACGGAGCAACGGTGCCTCAGCAAAATAGCCTCGGGAAAGAACTTGTTTTGCTGGTACATGTGTACATTCAAAGGTTGTTTTATTCGTGCAACATAAAACTCAGATTGGACAGATAGTCTAGGTAGCTGTCTGGATTTACCCTGCAGAGATCTGAGGAGCAGTTAACCATAGTCCTCATAAATCCACCGGAGTTTAGAACGCCAACACAAAGAAAGCGTAAAGTATCGGAGATCCGGCCGAAAAGAGTGTGATCCAGCGGAATTCCCATCGGCACCGGAGCAATCCCGGAAGTGGAACGTCTTGGATATATACTAAGCTGTACTCAATGAGTATCCCACAATCCACTGCACACTGGTTACTTGTTTAATGGTGCCTTCAAGTGATCTTCAAGTCATACAGTCTCATATGTATCATGTGACATGGTTGTTTTAACCAGGTGGTCACCAGTCACACAAGAGAACCAGAAAAGGAAAAGTAACTGAGGTTTCTATAAGGGGAGCCAGATATACGTAGACTGGTTTGTTCTTATTATTTTGTAAATCTGAAGGCTGGCAAAGAAAAGGAAAGTTGATCAAGAGAACAGAGAATGCATACTGAATAATGAGATGTAGTTGCTCCCCTGTAGTCCAAAACTAAACCTGTGTTCTCATACTGCAGCTGCTTGATCAATGAACTCTTGGATCAGCGCCTCCATCTGGCAGTCACACCTTGCCAGGCTTTAAGGCCCTGGTTATAGCATTATATTTAATCTAAATACACTATTAAATCTACTTATTGAACCTATATCTTTTTGAACCCTTAGCAAATCCATTTTGTATCAGCTCCAGAATCAGAATCAGCTTTAATGACCAAGGAGTCTGGATCAACGGAAGTACATTTCCAGAATAAATGCCTGACATCCCAAACGTGGCTTACACACTGGATGTCCCTCTCCTCTTGCTCTCTGTGTATTGCCCTTCTCAAACTCTGTTCACTTATGGAAACAACAAAATATTGAGAACGGCAAAACACAGAGAGCGGAAGGTATGGGACATCGATGTCAGGCAGGAGAGTGTGAGGCATGACGTGCAACAGTGGTCCCCTGCCGGAATTGAATCATGGACATTGCAGGACCTCTGTTATTTCTGTGAAGAATGTATTACAAGTTTAATGTTTATTTGTACATTGTCCCTGTTTCAAATAAATCAATTTCCATTCCATTCTCGCTTCCACTGCTCTCTGTTGCCCTTGTATTCTTGTCTTTGATTTTTCTTTTCTCTCTCTGCCGTGAATACTTCACCCTCTGACCAATGTCACACACACACACACACACTGCTGGGACATATACAGTAAGTGGGACAGCTGGCCCTACACAGATGTGCAATGACACTAGTTGTTTCCCCATGAGAAATGACGTTATTCTCTTACAATGGGGCTGTGAGTGTGTGTTTACATTATTTTTAGGAAGCAGCAGTATCTTCATGGGTCCTGCCACCATATGTCTCTATTGTATTGCATTGGGTTGGGTTTTAGATCTCTGCAGTACAGATGCAGGTATGTGAGAGCACAGTCCCAGATCTCTTATATAAGAACTGATATGTAGTTTGTGTCAAAGAAGTCTTGGAAGAAGAATTGACTGATAAACTCAACATTAGATTCCACGGGTTAAAGAGGCAAATTACATGTCTTCTAATTATGTTAAGTTAATTTAAGCGTTTTCGTATTCATTCATGGATTCTGTAACAGCGAGAAAAAGTGTGGCAGACAATAGCGGATGGTCTGAATGCGCAAGTAGACTAAATATGTGACAGTTTGGACAGAACGGACCCAAACGCAAGGCTCAAAGGTGAAAGGGTTTATTAGGCAAACACGGGAAACACTGGGGCTGGAGCGGGAGAGTGGGGGAGGCGGACGCCAGGGACAGAACGGGGCAGCGGGCAGAAGCAAGGAGCCGAGGAGGAGGCACTGGGGTTAGGGGAGCCAGGGAACAGAGGAGAAGGCTGGAGACAGGAGCGGAGGCAGGTTGGAGCGGTGAGCCAAGAGGAGGGGACTGGATGGAGGAGCCAGCTGACTGGAGGCAAAGGAAAGGAGTGGAGTGAATGGCTGCAGGGAACAGAACAGAGAAAAACGTTAAGCGAGACAACAGACAGAAACAGGTAGTACTTTAGTAGCTTGCAGAGCGTTTCATCCGAGTGGCTGAGACAACGATCAAGCGAAGATGAAGTGGAGATCCGGGGTTTAAATGCTAAGCTTGATTGTGGCTGATGACTGGCAGGTGTGTACGGCGGGAGAGTGGATGTTTATGACGAGCAGGTGTGCGCAGTCAGCTGGCTGGTGAAGGCAGGAGAGGGAGGGGGGAAAATACAGAAGACACAGAAGGCAAGGCAAGGCAGCTTTATTTGTATAGCACTTTTCAGCAACAGGGCAATTCAAAGTGCTTTACATGAAGACAATCAAAATACAATAATCAAAGTTACAGTGCAGTATAAGAAATTAAACATTAAAGAGCAGTTAAAAACAGTTATATAAAAGCAGATAAAATAAGCAACGAAAGTATAAGAAATGGATAGTCATTTAACAAAAGGCAACATCAAAAAGAAAGGTCTTCAGCCTTGATTTAAAAGAACTGAGAGTTGCAGCGGACCTGCAATTTTCTGGAAGTTGGTTCCAGATGTGTGGAGCATAGAAACTAAATGCTGCTTCTCCCTGTTTAGTTCTGACCCTGGGGACAGAAAGCAGACCTGTCCCAGACGACCTGAGAGGTCTGGGTGGTTCGTAGTTGACTAGCAGGTCAGAAATGTATTTTGGAACAACAACAGGACAAAATACCTAAATTTTGTATGACTTGCCTTTTTTCTTGTTTAATCTGTTTATGGTTTATTAGTGGCACTGTGGGAGGGAGGTTTGGGATGTGATATAGGGTTTGTAATCTGTATTTTGTATTGCTCTTTGTTTTTTTTTGTTTTTTGAAGGAAAAAAACCCCAATAAATATAATGTTCAAAAAAAAAAGAAATGTATTTTGGACCTAAACCGTTTAATGATTTATAAACTAGCAAAAGTATTTTGAAATCAACTCTCTGAGGCACAGGAAGCCAGTGTAAAGACTTCAGAACTGGAGTGATGTGATCCACTTTCTTGGTCTTAGTGAGGACTCGAGCAGCAGCGTTCTGAATCAGCTGCAACTGTCTGATTGATTTTTTAGGGAGACCTGTAAAGACACCGTTACAGTAGTCCAGTCTACTGAAGATAAAAGCATGGACAAGTTTTTCCAAGTCCTGCTGAGACATAAGTCCCTTTACCCTTGATATATTCTTAAGGTGGTAATTGGATGACTTTGTAATTGTCTTAATGTGGCTGTTGAAATTCAGGTCTGAGTCCATAATTACACCAAGATTTCTGGCTTTGTCTGTTGTTTTTAACATTGTCATTTGAAGCTGAGCGCTGACTTTTAATCGTTCCTCTTTTGCTCCAAAAACAACCACCTCAGTTTTTTCTTCATTTAATTTAAGAAAGTTCTGGCACATCCAGTCATTAATTTGTTCAATGCACTTAGTCAGTGATTGTATAGGACTATAATCTCCTGGCGATAAGGTTATGTAAATTTGTGTGTCGTCCGCATAACTGTGGTAACTTATTTTGTTGTTTTCCATAATCTGAGCCAGTGGAAGCATGTAGATGTTAAACAGAAGAGGCCCCAGAACGGAGCCTTGGGGAACTCTGCACGTCATATTTGTATGCTCAGATGTATAATTACCTATAGATACAAAGTAGTCCCTATTCTTTAAATAGGAGTTAAACCAGTTTAGGACTGAGCCAGAAAGGCCAACCCAGTTTTCTAATCGGTGTAGTAATATGTCATGGTTGACCGTGTCAAATGCAGCACTGAGATCAAGTAATACTAAGACTGCAGTTTTGCCACTATCTGTGTTTAAGTGGATATCATTAAATACTTTAACAAGAGCTGTCTCAATGCTGTGGTGTGGTCGAAAACCTGACTGGAAGGCATCAAAACCATTGTTTAGTGACAAGAAAAGGTTGAGTTGTTGAAAAACCGCTTTTTCAATGATTTTACTTAAGAATGGAAGGTTAGATATCGGCCTATAGTTGCTCAGTAATGCCGTGTCTAGATTGTTCTTTTTTAAAAGTGGCTTGATGACTGCAGTTTTCAGGGCCTTTGGGAAGATACCTGAGAGTAGAGACGTGTTTACAATCTGTAAAAGATCAGAAGACATACAATTTGAAACATTTTTGAAAAGGCCTGTTGGTAGAATATCAAGGCAATAGGAGGAGGTTTTCAGATGTTGTATAATGTCCTCCAGGTTTTTATGGTTGATCATATGAAATTGTGTGATATTGGAATTTGTTTTGCCTGGACAGTGTGGCAACACATATCACTTACTTGATATGGAGGCACTGACAGTTAGTCTAATTTTCTGAATTTTGTCTTCGAAAAAGGAGGCAAAATCATTGCAGGCCTTGGTAGATAAAAGTTCAGATGCTACTGGTACTGGAGGGTTTGTTAACCTATCAACAGTAGCAAACAGAGCACGTGAATTATTATTGTTTCTGGTGATAATGTCAGAGAAGAAGGACCACCTAGCATTCCTCAGTTCCAAATTATAAATGTGAAGTCTTTCTTTATAGGTGTTATAGTGGACCTGTAGATTAGTTTTTCGCCACCTGCGTTCAGCTTTTCGACACTCTGTTTTTTCTGTTCTTACCCGTATGACATTTCTCCATGGAGATCTTTTCTTACTACAGACATCTTTGACCTTAGTGGGAGCAATGGCATCAATAACATTTGTAATTTTAAAATTGAAATTATCTACAAGCTCATTGACTGAGACCCCAGTGAGGGCGGATGTGGAGGAGAAAAGCTGAATGAATGTTTCACTGGTGTTTTCAGTGATATACCGTTTTCTGATTAACTTAGTTTGGACACTTTTGGGCACCGAGATAGTGCCGTTAAAGAAAACACATGAATGATCAGAGAGAGCAACGTCAGTCACCACAACCTTGGAAATGTTCAAACCCTTGGAGATAATCAAGTCCAGAGTGTGCCCCTTATTGTGCATGGGTTCCGTCACATGCTGAGTCAGTCCATAGTTCTCAAAAACACAACACAGTTCTTTGGTCCCTCTATCCTGCAGGTTGTCCACATGAATGTTAAAATCACCAGCAATAATTACACAGTCAAAGTCAATACAGATTATAGATAGCAGTTCAGTAAAGTCATCGAAGAAAGCTGCACAGTATTTCGGTGGTCTGTAGATATTTAGAAATATAGCTCGGGGGGTGGACTTTAGCTGAAGAGTCAGATATTCAAAAGAAGCAAAATTTCCATAAGATATTTGAGTACAATGGAATGAGTCATTATACAAAATGGCTACTCCACCTCCTTTCTTATTCACTCTATGCACCACTGTTATTATGGTCCAACCAGGTTTCAGTTAAAAACATAAAATCAAGATTGTGCTTAATAATAAAATCATTGATTAAAAATTATTTTCCTGCCAAAGACCTGACGTTTAGTAAGGCTAGTGTTAGTGTGTTAAAATATTTATCTGTCTCAATTTTTGGTATAGGCATTGGCTGACGAGGAATGAATGCTAAATTTGCGAGGTTTGCTGATAAGTGCTTGTTCTTACTTAGCGGATTTATCGTTCTTTTTCTATTACCTATCACAACATAAATTGAAGAAGGATTTAATACACAGGGCCCGGGCTTATCCTGAAAAAAGTCATTAGTGCCACTAGGCGTGCAGCCTGGACCCGGCACATATCAGACAAAGCTTGCTGCATTTTGTACACAAGTATACTTATCAGTCTGGGGAGGAGGAGTTAGCTGCCGTCCTTGGGTGGGCAGTGGTGCCTGCCGTTTTACTTTTGGCTGGAGGCCAATGATGGGAGAAGGAAGGGGGGTAAGTTTGATTCCAGCATTTACTTATGGCCGGGGGAAAATGATGGGAGAAGGAAGGGGGATAAATTTGGTTCCTTCAACTACCAGTTGCTTCATCTGGTCAGTGAAATCCAACATGAGGCAGGGGGAAGGAGGGGAAAAGGTGAGTGGAGAGAGCGATGGCGTGGGTGGGGTGTATGGATCCTCAAAGGCGTCAGGGTTGGTGAGGGGGTCTGAGGGGAGTTGGACGGGTGAAGAGGGGGATTGAGATTTCTCATCTCTGCTCTGTGGTCTTCCATGGTCAAATCTTTGCTCAGGCGGGGGCTGTGGTGGATTACAGAGAGAGATCTGGCGACGAGTAGATCACAGAGCCAGCTTTAAATACTGCAGGAGGATGATTAGGAATGAGTTTCACCTGGCGCCACCTGCCAGCCAAGCCGCACCCCCAGCAATCATCACCAGAGGGGGGAAACATGAAGGGGAAAAACACACAGGGAAACAAAGTCCACAAAACAGGGAGAATAGCGGGCTGCCATGATCACATCATGACATGGTCGTAATGTAACAGTCACAAACTCCACCAGCAGTTAGCAGTTAGTTGGATACAAATCACCCCATTTCTGCACCAATCCGTGTTAACACAGCCCACCTCCACGAGTCAAAGCGACAGAGCATCTCTAGCTCGGAGGGCTAGCAGGCCTGGTAGCTGGACAGTCCGGTACACGGTTGCTCAGCCATGTTTCCACAAAAACAAAAACAAAGCAGTCTCTGATCTCGCGTTTCGTTGAAGTTGGATGTAGTCCAATTTGTTGTCTAATGAGCGGACGCTTGCAAGCAGGATTGATGGGACAGGTGGCCGGCTAGCGTTAGCTTTCAACCCAGCCGATGAGGATGTCCCCTACCCGGCTACCTGCATCGAGCAACACCGCTGGTTGAGGTGCTGTTCTCCGTAGCAGGCGAAGCTCACGTAGTGTGCCGAGTATTCCGTCTGTAATAACGTTTCCTGCATATTCTCCGATCTGTACCAATATATCCTGGTGGTACACATTTCCAGTAGTTTGAATGCACATAATTGTTGTATGTTTACTGCTGAAAAGAGAGAGCCTTAGCGAAGATTCAAGATGGCTGACTCATTTTGAATCAAGCTTTTCCAAATGGACTCGGCAGTCCAACCACCTATGGGCGGGTTGAAAACAAGCAGAAGTAGCTGGCTGTAGTCCACAGACTCTGGGCAAAAATCTTCCGATGACGCAAAAATCGTCGTTTTACGTCATCGGAAGATTTTTTACCAGACCTACAATACAGAGATCTCTCGTCTCAGGGGGACATGAGGGAGGGAAGCACGGTAATTCAAAAATACTACCGTGTTTCTACTGATACAAATCTTAATGCTAAATCGGTGAAGTATCCCTTTAAAGTGACTAAAGTTAGCAAAACTCTTTGAAATTGTAACCGTCAGTGACAAACCAGGCTGCAATGTAATCCATTAAACTAGTCTGGACCCAGCTTCTTATATGCTTATCCATCCCGTTTAGGATTGACCCATCTCCCAGAACAAATCATCTCGGGCTGAATGGAAACTGGGTCCCAGCAATCCGAAATACGTTATCATGGATGCAGGTCCAAAATTCCTGGACCTTATCACAGGACCATAGGACATAAGTAATTGGCCGTCCTCTGTTTTACCTTTCCAACAACTTGGTGTGTCTTTCAGACCAAATCTGAACAATCTGGAAGGAGTCTAATAGAAGCGATGCATAGTCTTGAACTGACTGAGGCGCACCCTCACATTGCGTGACAGAGTTTTATTTTTCCTACAGATTCTGTGGTACACATCATTTTCAATGATAAGTGACATGGGCATTTTTTTTGCCTAATAGGACTTTTCCGGTGAGCAGGCATTATAACTCTTATCAACGTCTCAGCCACTCCTGCTTGCTTTAAACTGGGCTAGAGCCTGGTACATGTGTGGGCCCTGTGCTGCAGCAGTGGCCTATGTCATGCATGAAGAACAACCAGGCAGGGAGCGCACTGGGAAAGATTGACCCAGTTGTGGATGTCTGCATGAGCAGCAAGGATCCGTAATCAACTTTTGCTGATTAAGAGACAGCATTTTAGAGCTTAATTAATATTGATAGCCTGTAGATACAACCTGGAAATAAGATGAGCAGAAGATATAAAATGTTGATAAAATATGTATCTGAGACATTAAAATAACAGCTGTAGCCTACTGACTTTTTTTATTTTTCCAGAGCTTCTTGATCCAAATATTGACTATGCTGATTGAGAACTATTAAGACAAGCATCTTATATTATTGATTCGATATACACAAACGTTTAAAAGGGTAACTCCCCTGAAGTTCTGCTAAAAATGTCTCTAAAGAAGGGTCACCTTTCTTTCCATCTTCATAAACTACAAACATGTAGTCCACTTGCAGTTGTGAAGTGGCTGAATACAGACAGCAACTAGCAGAGAGCACATTAACCAGACTAATGAACCTTAACCCTCTGGGGTCTAAGGGCATTTTCACACATTTTCTTAAATTTACCTTTTTAGGGTATTTGCATATAACGGATCCCCGTGTGTTTCATATCAAAATGAGAACAATCTCAGCTAATGTGTAAAGACATAATTTGGCGCTAAAGTTAATACGTTGATGTTGGCTTTTTAAAATTCCTCAAATCTCTTTTCAAAACAAACCTTAACTTATGATGTGTTGTACAAATAGTTTTGGTGCTTGAAATGAGTTTACCAAAGTCTTAGGTTATACTGTGTAAGATTAAAATAGGTAATGTCTGACATGAAATTTTTTGTAATATCGATTTTTGAGTAGGAGTTTGGTCAAACATCGCTTGGACACGTCTGTGCGGCTTTCATCCTCAGAGGGTTAAAGCTATAGTGTGTAGTTTCTGCCGCCCCCATGAGGAATTTTAAGTAATGACAACAACACTGTCGGCACGTATAAATGATACAGCCTTCCATGACCGCGCACCGCCCCCACCCCTCCCCCACACAGTTGCTAGTAGCTCAAGGAGGACACGGAGGATTAAAAAAACATGATGGACGCTTCAGAAGAAGTAATTATCTTCTGCGCGGGAAAGTCGCCAGATGCCACAATCTTCTGAACATAGCCATACTGAAAAATACAGAGAGAATTGTGTGGAGCTGATAGTCTTAATTAGCTTTGTAGCAACTCATGTGGCTATGGCTTGAATGTAACAGACGTTCATTAACATCAAAAGGTTACGCACTAAAGCTTTAATAAGCTACAGCTGATATAATCTGCCACCTGTGACATTTCTGTAACGGCTTAAAATGACAAGTCTGCTACTTAAATATTTTCTAAATTAAACTGGTAAAAAACAGTGAGGGAAGAGGTTCCAAAAGAGCCTCAGAGCTTGAGAAATCTGGGATTTTTGTAACCAGATCAAAAATGGAAACGCACTAGCACTACTCATAATAACTATTAGGTACAGTAAACAGTCGAATCATGTTGTAATGGAATGTACACTAGCACATATTTGATTGGCAGATCCAGTAGGTTGCCTGATGACATGTTAAGCCAGAGCATCTGCGATGGGAAATTCACTGAGCCAACACCAAGTTCTCATTGAAGTGAATGAGGAGGCTGCATCTTTTGTCCAAAATATGGTCACTTCTGGCGCCATAATACCAAGATGGCGACGGCCAAAATGATATATCCTGGCTTCAACACTGCAGTCCACAAACCAATTGTTGACGTCACCAATGTTTTTTTTTTGTTTTTTTTTAATAGTCTATGGTCTAAACACAGGCCAAGTCTTTGAATCAGTCTAACTTCAGTCCTGACCAGATGATCGTGGTAATACAGAGACTATAGGATGAAGCGTTTAACCAATTTCATTATTAACCGCGCTTTAAAATGGCACAGTTAATTAACTGTAAAGGCTCGGCTACACCGCGGATGAAACTGACTGCGTATCTATCTATGTGTAGCACACACAGTTCTTTATAAACCTCTATGACAACATAAATGCGCACATGCACATAGATGGACACATGAAAGATGGCGGACACGGTTAGTGTTATTGACTGTCGAGTGATACAGCTCTGCTAGCGACTTTGATTGTTTGCGCCGTTGTTGTTAATTGTTTGTTAGCTAGTTAAAGCGCAACTCTCACCAAAATGCAACCTAGGGTCTTTTTGTGAATGTACCCGAGTCGAACTTTAGTTTAAAAGCATAATTAGGACGGAAGCGCCATTTTTAAGATTTACCATATTCTCATTTTTCGGTCAAATGGAATTTGAATGCTAGGGGCACTTCTATGATAGCCTCAAAATAGCTATTTTTTAAACACTAATAAGACTCGACACAACATGAAACTTAGCTCCAAGCATCACCAGGGGCTCTACACATTAATGCAAGCATTCAATTCAATTCAATTTTATTTATAGTATCAAATCATAACAGGAGTTATCTCAAGACACTTTACAGATAGAGTAGGTCTAGACCACACTCTATAATTTGCAAAAAAAAACAACAAATCCTCTAAGAGCAAGCACTAGTGCAACAGTGACGAGGAAAAACTCCCTTTGAGGAAGAAACCTCAGACAGACCCAGGATCTTGGTAGGTGGTGTCTGACGTGCCGTTGGGGTGCATCACAGTATAGATAATAAACAGTGACTAGAAATAGTGGTTGTAGTAGCGCAGGGAGCAGCACGGCAACAGCTGGAACCATGATTTTGGTGCCATCCTAATCCCGGGATTTCATCCTGGGTGAAAAGAAACAGAAAGACTCCGGGGAGCAAGCTCCCAGGGCTAGGTTAGTAACAAGCATTTCTGGGACAGAGAAGCAGGTGGGCCGGGCTAGGCAGATGCTGCAACTCCTCACTCCCTAACTATAAGCTTTATCAAAGAGGAGAGTCTTAAGTTTACTCTTGAATGTGGTGACAGTATCTGCCTCCCGGACCCAGACTGGGAGCTGGTTCCATAGGAGAGGAGCCTGATAGCTAAAGGCTCTGGCTCCCATTCTATTTTTAGAGACTCTAGGAACCACAAGTAACTCTGCATTCTGGGAGCGCAGTGGTCTAGTGGGACAGTAAGGTACTATGAGCTCTTCAAGATATGATGGTGCCCCTAGCTTCTATTGTCTGTCATTCACTCCTTGTATTGATGTCACCGTTATCATCCTCGGAACTTCCTTCTGTCTCTCTCCCCACACCATCTCCCTCTCTCTCCCTCATTGCTGTCCTGAGAGAGCAGTGTGTGATTGGTGAGAGATGAGGTGTGGGCCTCTGTGTCACAGAATCATTTTAGACCCGCTCAGAGTCAACGTAGCAAATGTGCATGTGCGTGTGCACGTGTCCACACAAATGCAAAGAGGAACATATGGGTACACACACTCAGAACATGCAACACATGCACATATCACAGACAGTATATTCAGATACACAAATGCGCACAAAAAAAAAACATACACACAGCATTCATGTCTTGTGGTGCATATTTTCCAGAGCAGTGTGGTTGTTGATGGACAGTGTGTGTGGAGGCTGGGGATTCAGCCACATATGGCTCGGATAAAGTGACTGGCATAAGTCACTGCTAATGTAACAGCTTCTTTGTAGTCTGGCTGCTGGTAGTCATAAAATCTTCCAGGGAGCGAAGGCAACAAGGCCTGATTTACACCCAGTCACTGGTCAAAGTGTCAAAGTTTCAGCCCTTTAATGAGGGAATGCCTCTGTACACTGGTGTGTGTGTGTGTGTGTGTGTGTGTGTGTGTGTGTGTGTGTGTGTGTGTGTGTGTGTGTGTGTGTGTGTGTGTGTGCGCGCGTGCGTGCGTGCATGTGCACGATAGATGATTTAAAAACAAAGCATTTAGGATCATATCCAGTCTCATTAACACAAAAGCAGTATATAAGAAAAGCGTGCCCCAGGTGATTATCTGTGTCATGTATTGATCCTTCAGCTAACAGCGAACAGTCACGTTTCAAACTGCCTTTCAGCGATCAGGGGAATATTGAGAATTGTTGTTTGTCGTGTTGAAGTGCTGGCCTTCAGGCTGCCATGTTTACCAGACAACATATCTGTGATCAATACAAAGCCATTGCGCTGATAGGCCTGATGAGCCCAGCCAGAAAGTCCCACAAAACAACTCAATATCATTGGCCTCCGACTGTCTGTCTGGCTGACTGCAGCTGGCCAGGCCTCATCGTGTCTGGGACTTTCTGTGTGCACACTTACTTCATCATTTCCTTGCATAGAACAGAAAAAAATGGCTAATTAATTCATTAACGTTAAAAGTGTGAACTGACACATGCTGCAAAATAAATCTCATGAATTCAGTCTCTAGAGAACATGAGTCAAACTCGAGGCCCATGGGCCAAATCCGGCCCCTCATAACAATTTAGGCTCACGATAAATTTTGGCCCGACTATTTGTGCGCCAAACCAAAAGATAGGAAACTGTTTAAACAATAGAATTTGGCAGATTTACAGACAGAAGCAGAGAAAATGTTTTTCTTTGTTTTGCTTGATTTGCTAAGTTCTATGATGGCTAAGGAACTTTTTGCTGACTTTTGTAGGGCTTTATGTCAACAAAAATGTGACAAAAGGCAACAAAATTGTCGCAAAAAGCAACAAAAAAAAAAGGAACATGCGGTAATACTGTCAAAGATATTTTACTTTTTTAATTATATAAAACTATGTTAATAAACTATACATATCAGGCCCTTAAATGTGATTCTATCTTTCCATTAGGTTTCCCTGCTCTAGAGTGACAGCGAACCTATTATTAACATGTCTATATACACAAATCAACAACAGAATAGCCCAAAACCCAAAAGCGGACCAAACAACAAAGTTTCAATCGAAGCCTCCAATGTTTCTCTCACAGAAATAGACTGCGGTCAAGCTTGCCTTCATTTGCATTTCTGTGGTCAAACCAGCTGCTGCTGAAGTTGGAGACAGACACCGACAGAGCAGACTATTAAAGTGATGGTTCGGAGTAATTTCACCCTAGGGTCCTTTGCACCATCACCTCGAGCCAAACAACCCCACAGAAGCTTTTTTCACCTGGGTCGAACATTGGGCGAGTTAGCGTTATCAGCTGATTAGCTTAGAGCAGGCGCTAATGGATCCAATGGTGTATCTCGTAAATTACCCCACTAATAATGGCCGAAATGGTACCAAACTTCTACAGCAGTACAAATATGTTCTTTAGTCATAAAACAAGGCATTGGGAAGTTTGTAAGTACACCAGAAGTATATCTAAATAACACTTGCCTGATGGCTTCTACTGTCAGCTGCTAGCGCTGCGAGCTCTCCCATTCTTCTCCATTAGTTGTAGATCTCCCGCACATCTATTGCCGGAAGAGCCTACCGGTGAAGTAGGAGCAAGAGAGAACAGAAGAAGAGATCAACGAAATGGCAGAGTTTGAGGTTAACATTGAACGCGATGATGAGTGGCTCAATTTCGAAGGTCGCCCGTACCAATTTGAGCCTGAGCTAGGGCTGGGAAAAGATTTATAGTATAAATAATTTGGATGTTTAACAATCTTCGTTGCACACTGCACAGTGACTTTTCAGTTAGAGAAAGCCTTTGCAATTTTGTTTATGTTGATGCACTTTAATTAAATACAATAAATATATATTTTTAAAATATATTTACAGTTCGCAGTTATTTTGTTGTAAATGGAAGGGGGGGAAAAATCGAATCGAATCGTGAATTGATCGTTGTCATAGCGACCATGGTTTCCCCAGACTCATTTCCTGGTTGTCCTTCTCCATAAACAACATAAAATCAAGGAGAGGGTTAACTTTTCCTGCTCCCGGTTTCCCACCGTGGTCAGAAAGAACAGGGGAGACACTTTGTTTCTCTCACTGACTGTAGAGTCACTATTTGCTCGCTCCGAAGCTAATCGCCGTCACCAGCCTACAAGCTATGCGGCTCGCAAGCCCAAACCGTCCGCGGCTTGTGTCTGTCTTGTTTCCGGTCTGTGATCCATCCTTCAATCACTACTATTGGCCAGGCATCCAAGGTAACGTAACCCCATTTGTTCAAGTCCTATCCCCTGACCAATCCACTATCCTAACCACTTGAGGTGAAATGCCTAACCCCAACCAATCAGCTGCTTCGTAGGGCGGGACATGGCGTGGCCATAGACAGTTAAAGAAATGGACTAACAGATCCAACAGATCCTGTTGCTCTCTATGCGTTAATCGTGCGTTAAAAAAATTGTCGGCGTTAAAATGGGTTTGCGTTAACGGCGTTAATAGCGCGTTAAACTGACAGCCCTATACATAACCTATTTGTACTACTGTAGAAGTTTGGTGTCATTTCGGGCATTATTAGTGGGGTAATTTACGAGATACACCTTTGGATCTGTTAGCGCCTGTACTAAGCCATTCAGCTGATAATGCAAACTCGCCCAATGTTCGACCCAGGTGAAAAAAGCTTCTGGTGGGTTGTTTGGCTCGAGGTCGTGGCGCAAAGGACCCTAGGGTGAAAATTCTGATTGGACAGATAGTCCCAGCTAGCCATCTGGATTAACCATGCAGAGATCTGAGGAGCAGTTAACCATATATAGTCCTCATAAATCCACCGGAGTTTAGAATGGCAACACAAAGAAAGCTTAAGGAAACGGAAATCCGCAAAAATACATGCATCCAGCGGAATTTCCTGCAGCACTGGAGCAATCCCGGAAGTGGAACGTCGAGGATATAGACTAACAAACTCAGGGCAAGATAGTCATCATGGTTAAAAAAAGAAAGCCAGTATCTCCAGTGCTTTGAATGTCTATTTACTCCCAAACCAGTGTTGGTGAGTTGGTGAGAGGCATTACGTAAACAAATTACAAATAAATGTATTGTAATGTTACAGTTACTGAGAAAAAATATATAATTAAATTACAGTTACTACTTAAAATGTTGGCGGTTACAATCAAATATATTCTTTTGCTAAAAATCTTATTTTACAGGATTTTCCCTGCCATTATACTGCTTAGAGCAGCTCCAAGAGCAGACTTGTTCTCTCCTGTAGCCAAACATTCCAATGCGACATCTTGAAGGTGCACAGCTAGGCGGTTAGACCCTCTGCCCACAGTTGCCCAGGCCGCACTTGCGTAATATCGCCTTCCACACTGCCCCAACCACGCTGACCGCAAGAAGCATGAAACATTGTTTTTTAATACTATTTATCTTGTAGATGGGTCTAGGGTTAATAGAAGACCATGTACACAACTACAGAGGTTCACTGAGACTGATGGAAATAATGTTTTGCTGTGCTTTAAATGACACTCTGTATGTAATGCTTTGAAAGGCAAGATTGGTCTCAAACAATGCCACATCATTCTATTTGGTCTCCAAATATCCTCCGCAGCAAGTGTAAACGCTGCAATTGAACCCGTGGCCACTGCAGTAAGGACTGGGCCTTGGTACCTGGGACACACGCTCTACCGGATGAGCTACCAGGGCACCAAGTTTTCTTTTCTAATATACTGTAACTAGTTTATTGCTTGGATAAAGCAAACAGTTGAAAATCTTTGTACTTTTTACGAAGAAGACCCCATCATGAAACAACACGGACAAAACAACAAACATGCTGTTTTGATTGTGGACAAATTATACATAGAAGGACAGCTCTACTGCGATTCTCACACCTTGGCTATTCTAATCTACTACATCTAACTACCAGTGACTGTCACATCCCATGTTAACATGATATTAGCCTCCTCCTTCATTCTCCCCCTTAAAGCACAATGATAATGCACATAACAGACTCTATTCCTGGAGCCTAACTCAAGTCAAGCACTCACCAAGATGCATTTTACCATTAACCCTAAATCATTGTTCTGCTTAAATTCCTAATCTGGAATATACACTGCATAGGCTCCTAAATTAAACAGAATAAAATATGTATTCATTTAAAGATAGATATATTATTTTTTATATTAGATATATACCTACTTCAGGAAACCCACACTTCAAACTCTAACGACCATATTAAAGTCACCAGAATTCAGTCAAGTTTTCTCTGCTGCTAGTAACTTCAAGCTATAGTGCGTAGTTTGTGTCTCCCCCATGAGGAATTCTAAGTAATGACAACAAAACTGTCGGCGCCAACACAACCACGTTGGCTGACTTGCGACAAATGCTGGTTGAAGAATGGGATGCCATTCCACAGCAGTGTGTGACCAGGCTGGTGACCAGCATGAGGAGGTGGTGACAGGCTGTTGTGGCTGTGTATGGTTCTTCCACATGCTACTGAGACTCCTGTTTGTGAAATTAATAAATTGTTAAATTGCCAATATGTCTTGTTTCTTCAAACTTCAATCATCCAATCCACCAAACACCAAACGAGTCAATGGCAGAAAAAGTTTGTTTGTTTGGCATTGGCAGAGAAGATTTGGCAAATTTTTCATGGGCGCAACCCACATACTCAGCGCTGCTGCTCATCCCACAAATGCATGTTCCTTACAAATGGGGCACCATTTGAAAGGGAACTAAACAGGCTTTCCAACGGTATAAGATGTATTTCCAAAAAGCATTGTTACCACAGAGAAATATTCTACCAAACACAAATTAAGTTTGGTTTTAAGTGGCTATATGACTTCCGGTTATGGCATCGAGCTGAATGGCAGCACTTCTCCCCGCTCCATCGCTGAACTTAAGATAATTGCTGCAAAACCGCCCAACTGCTATCCTATAACTACTTAAAGTCAACCTAATGTCATTATAAGTTAAACATGCCCAAAAAAGTATCAAAGAACAAGCCTAAGAAATCGCTCAACTTTCTGGACTTTCAAGCTAGCAAGGACAGTGTTTCTGAACCCGAACACAGTGAAGAGGACGCCATATTGATGGACACGGACAGCGCGCAGGTGAACGACGTAACCAGCGCCGATATTATGCAAGCCATTAAATCTATCAAACATGACTTTCATACAGAAATTAGCGGTGTGTTAACGGCTATCAAGGATGTTCAGGCGCATCACACAGGCTGAAGGATGGGTATCCTCGGCTGAGGATTCAATTAGCCGTCTGCAAACAAAAGTCAGTGCGCTGGAAGGAAAGGTGAAGTTTTTGGAAACAAAGGCAGATGATCTGGAAAACAGAAGACGCCGCAATAACATGAGAATCGTGGGCATACCATACGTTTATTACACTTTGTTTAAAAGGCGAAGTGGAGAGGCCTTGTTCACCTATTTGGAGCTGGCTGGTGAATGTGAGGCACGTAGGCCTTGCTGGATACACCGTGACCCTTTTTGTGGATCTACTGATCGCTGTGGATTACTTTTTTTTTGTGTCATTGGATTACGGCAAAATACAGATCTTTTTTCTTAACGTGTCTTAACGTTTTATGGTGTGATTGCGCTTCGTTTCTGCGTTTGGAGAGGCATCTCAACAGACTGTAGGTCGAACACTGATTGTTCACTGTTACATTTTAGTTGAATTTAAGTGTCGGGGCATTCCGCCACCGTCTGTCTATTGCGTTCCAAGACAGCCATGCCGCGATTGGATTTCATAAGGACGAATTGTTAAATTGTTACAATGTAATTTAAAATCTGCTTTAAAAATAAACATATATGTTTTGCATATGTTTGGATAATGTTCAGCTTCGGCAGCTTTACTTATTTGCTAAAATATACAATGACTGAGGAAGCCTAGTGATGAGGCCATAGCAACCAGTTTGTGTGCTGAATTTGTTACCCAGTGTGCATGTTGAATGATCTCAATGTTTTATTGTTTTATTTCATGTGAATACTAGTTTACTAGAAGAGTAACTTAGTATTTGAAGTAATGCAGTAATGCAGGAAGTGTAGTTAGTTTCCATGCTTATTGTGTTTCCACAACAATGTTAGTGAGTAAATCTACTGAAATGGCCACCAAACCATAACAATAGAGTGTGATGTGGAAGATGAGAAAGCAGAGGTTAAGCCATGCATGTTGTGGCTGTAAAAAAACAAAGGGCATCTGTACATTTGTGCAGTACAGAAGGCATCAATAAATTGTTGGGGAGGGTTATGGCTCTTTTTCCAATCATTTTGGAGGGTCATAGAAAATATATTACTGGTGAGGGTAGGGTTAAGTCTATTTTGACAAAAGATCCCAATAATAGTAATAATAACCCGACTTGCAACTTTATTATGGAGGTAAGCTACTAAGTTTTTGATGGGTTTATGAGAGGCCTTTTTTATTTTTTACTTCTACTGTGTGTAGGCTTTTTTTGATTTTCATATCTGCTGAACTTTAAAGGCTAACATTTCTACAATTACACCAAGATGATATCTGGGATGTGGACTAACTGCACTGTGAAATGACAGAACTGTAACATTTATTTAGATTGTTAAGCTTGCCTCCGGTGAGTAGTGGGCACAACACAGAAGGGAAAGAGAGAAGTAACATGGTGAGACTTGGTTCCTGTCTTGTTGGATGATGACTTCATGGGTGTAAAGGCAATAGCACTAAACTTTCCCAGTGGCGGATTAAGAATACTTAAAAAAAAAAAAAAAAAAAAAAGAAATGCCTGCAACAAGAGTGTGAGACAAACACAGGACGTCTGTAATGGTTGAAGGGGACACAGATCTATCTACTATTTCCAACATGGGATATGTATAACAATGAGGCTCAAGGTCACATATAACTGCAATGTGTAATCCCTTTGTGGATAAAATAAAAAATAAAAAAAGCGTGTGTGAAAAAGCGAGTGATATGCTTGCAGCTCTGCTCTCGGAGTTTTGTTTTGTGTCATTGTGTTAACCTGCATGCGTTGTTGTTGGAAATAAGATATACCTGTTCTTTTAATTAGTTTTAGTGTACAGCCAGTACAATCAAAGTCCTTTTAGGCAAGTCACTCGGCAGCCATCTTGCAACGCACTTTGGGCAGTTATGAGCAAGCTATTTTCCTATTCAAGTGAATGGGGAAGTATACAGGAAGGGACGGAATATGTGTAGGCTACACAGCTGCCATACTGGTTTTACAAACTATAATTCTACCTGGTGCATATCATGTGACTGTTCTGATGTATTTGTCTCTTCCTGCCTTTTTTCAGGTCAGCAGACGTCACTGCCTCCACCACCTGCATGTACGTTTATTTATTTTTTATTTTTAGCGATTGTCTAATGTAACAGCATAGGTTCATTTTTTGCAATGGCAAATGCAAGAAACCTACCATAAATGAACTGACCAATATTCATATCTATTTAGATTGGTCCATATCACCCAGACTAGTCGATATGACCTAAAATCAAAATCATGATTTTACCTCGATAACGATAAATGAACGATCATTTTTTTTTTGTGATTCGACGACAGTGCTTTTTTTTAATTTTTTTGTAGAAAGTTTTAAAAAACGTCTTTTGTATGATAAAAATGTAACTTGGCTATACAATCTATTTCTTAACTGCTAATTAACTTGTTAGTCCTAACTTTGAACAACCAAGTTGCTTTTTAAGCTCCTCTTTTTTCTGCTTGTGGAGAGGTACGTAACACATTAAACTATATCGATGAGGACCACACTGATCTTGTAAACATGAATGAAATATTTGCCATATTCTATGCTAAACTGTATACCTCTGACTGCCCTCCCATTACAGACGACACGCTTAATGATATAACCTTCCCTCAAATAGACGCAGAATCCGTGAATGACTTGGGTGGTCTTATAACCACCGCTGAGGTTCTAGGAGCCATTAAGCTATAGACCAATCTCACTCCTCAATGTGGACCTCAAAATTATCTCAAAGGTTCTTGTACTCCATCTTCAGCGGTAGATGCCCTCCATTATCTCGCCCACAACACTAGACGCCTACTTAACATCATTCACTCGTTGAGTAATGATACCCCTGAAATCGTGGTGTCCCTTGACGCCGAAAATGCCTTCGACAGAGTCGAGTGAAGGTACCTATACGAGGCAATGGACAGGTATGGCCTGGGCGACAATTTTATCCTTTGGGTCAGATTATTATATTCATCCCCAATGGCCTCAGTTCAAACTAACGACACATTGTCTCCCCTTTTCTCACTCCAGAGAGGCTGCCACTCCTGTTCGCTATCACGATAGAACCTCGCTCGGAGGAAGGTTTCAAAGGCATCACACGGTCTGGCACAAATCATAAAGTTTTATTGTATGCGGATGATTTGCTCCTGTACATCTCTAAACTCGCTCCCTGTGATTTTAAACATTCTCGATCGGTTCGGTACGTATTTCGGCTACAAGCTCAACTATCAGAAAAGCGAGCTCCTACTGATAAATTCTCTGGCTATGCAGCTCCCACGCTCTTTATTTTCATTTAAGTGGGCGAAGGAAGGATTTTGCTACTTGGGAGGTTTTATTACAAAGGCTGTATGAGACATGTTCTGCAAGAACTTCTTACCTCTGGTCGAAAAGACTGAAAGCGATTTTAACCACTGGTCGGTCTTACTGCTCTCCCTTGTGGGCCGGATAAATTTGATTAAGATGATGTCCTCCCAAAATTTCTTATCTTTTCCAGCACATCCCGGTACTTATCGTTAAATCT
This sequence comes from Gymnocephalus cernua, assembly GCA_023631565.1. Classification (NCBI taxonomy): domain Eukaryota; kingdom Metazoa; phylum Chordata; class Actinopteri; order Perciformes; family Percidae; genus Gymnocephalus; species Gymnocephalus cernua. The sequence continues at coordinate 33,527,966 of CM042426.1, read as the reverse complement.
TTTTTCGACAAGCTTGACAGGGCGATATCTAAATTTCTATTGCGCAGCAAACCTGCTAGGATCCGAAAGCCGATACTACAGTCTCCGAAGGCTGAGGGGGGCTTGGCGCTCCCTAACTTCAGACGATACTACTGGGCAGCTAATTTGCAGAAACTCCTATACTGGATGAGCGATGACTATGTCTCACTACCTGTCTGGGTATATTTGGAAAGGGCGAGTTCACACACTTCAACATGCCCGATTGTATCCCTCTCGCTCAAGATCTGCATCCTTCACAGAGCTTTCCTCCCTTTATGATTTGCCTAAGTCACACCTCTTTCGCTTTTTCCAGATTAGGGACTTTGTCAAGAAGACATTCCCCCAATTTCCAAACCGCCCTGGTCTTGCCCTAAATTAACAACTTTTTGGATGAGCATTTGTGATACCATGAATAGAGCCTAGAGCACATTATTCCCCCTAACCCCTTATCAGCCATTTTTGGCATTTCCCCTGACGCTAACCTCCCTGTTGCATTGAGGCGGGCCCTGGCGTTTACATCTCTGCTAGCTCGGAGACTGATCTTGCTCAACTAGAAGCTTTCCCGCCCCCCTACACACGACCGTTGGATTAAAGAGGTGCTCGACAATTTGAAGCTTGAGAAGCTTAGATCTTCTTTGAAAGGCTCTGTCTCGACATTCCTAGAGACATGGAACCCTTTCCTGTAACTCGTTAACTCCCTCAGCTTACTTCCTGACTTGGAGGACTGAGCTCCTTCTGGACTGCTGCATTTGACGCCATCTGCCCCCCCCCTCTCTTTGTTTTCTCTCCTCTCTATCTCTTTTAATTTGTCTATCTTTTTTACTTTTATCTTTTGGATGTTGTGTGTCCTTACTGGTGTGTGTTTGTCAGTGTGCATGGGTCTGTGTTGTTTGTCCCCGTTTTGGACCTGTACTGGGATGGTTTGCGGGTGGGTAGGGAACTTGAGGGGAAGTGACATATCAGTAGCACTATGCTGTGTTCACTTTGTTCACTATTTTGTGTCAGTTTTTGTTAAAATTCAAAATTCAAATAAAAACAAAGTTGGAAAACCCCACACACACACACACACACACACACACTTAACTCAGCAAATATTAGCTCATAAAGTGGAGAGTGAATGTTGGAAAGACATAATAAAAAGCAGCCGGACACACTGGCCTCCTGTTCAGTCACACGGCGGTCATGGTTGTAAACCACAGCCCCCCTCAAAGAGAATGAGTTGGTACACTTTGATGACTCAGTCTACCCTGCCTGGTTCGTCAAAACATCAAGGAACACAAAACATCAGATCATGCAAATCTGCAACACATTTCACGACAGATAATAACAGCTACTTGCCTTTGAAGTCATGAACACAAACTTCAGTTTGGACACATTGACGGACAAGTTTACTTCACAGCAAATATTAAGACAAACAGGCCTAGATTTTCAAGGACTTTTGGTTCAGTGAATGCACCACTCTTTTAGCACAACCTCTGTGACATCCCGTCTCCCACTCCTCCATTAATCCACACCTGGAAACTGTTCATTGTAACAGTTATAAAGATTTATAGAGCCACTTCTGTCGAGTGTTTTAATGTAGTGTGTTTTTTTACATGTTACCTGTGAGGAGCTCTTGATGGGAACATGGTTTCCATTATGGCAGTCATTATGGCTGTCTGGTCACCTTCAGTTGATCGCTCAAACCACGTTTATGTATGACACTCCACTGTGACTGGAACAGAAAATGGTTTGAATTAACTGCACCAAGAGATGGACATTTGTGTAACTTGGTGTTTCAGTATTACAGCAGTCTATATCCATGACGTTCCACTTCCGGGATTGCTCTCGTTCTGCCGGAAATTACGCCGAATGTCACTCTTTTCGGATGTCTTGTTACCTTCCCCTTTCTTTGTGTTGACATTTTAAACTCCATTGGATTTATGAGGACTACCACTAACACCAAAACATCCATTTGCTCCCATTATAAACTATATTTTTAACCCACAACCCTCCTGCTGTGAGACCCTAAAACGGGTATGATACTGCTACTACTACACCTATTGTGTGAACTGAACTGACACACCGACCCCTAACCACTGAACAATTGCACTCACACTGTCTCTGCCTCACTGGCTGCTGGCTCACACTCACTTGCACTATACTTGCGCCAGGAGCGTAGGCAGAAATAGTATTTTGGGTGGGCCGGTACAAAAGTGAGTGGGCCATTTTCAAAAAGACTAGAAGTAGCAAAAAGGACAAACTGAAAAAATAGCAACACTTTTACCTTCCAACATACTGCATTACAACGGCAATAACAGTACTGTCTCTACAACATGCTCAACCAACAAAGCTCAGTCTAAAAAGTTTGTACACAACAATATAGACAAAAACCTGTCGGTTTTAACCTATTCAGGCTAAAATATATATTGCACCAGCAGAACCAGCAGCATTGGCTCTGCACTGTTATAAAATTAACCATTTTATTGCACAAAGTAGCAACTAAACATGAACCCAGACAGCAGAGAAGGCAACTGCATTGTTGCTTCAGGACTATGGTCAGATCATGAGCAGTGAATGCTACAAGCAGTACAAGAAAATCAAAGAATGGAAATTTCCAGCTAAGCATTGTTTAAATTATGAAAGATATAATGAAAAGTGACCAGCAAGGCGCCAAATCTTAGACAGTGTATCGAGTCCACGCAGTGACAGGATCAAAGAAAATGAAAAACTACATCACTGACAGATAAGTTATCTTCTTATTTAATGTGGGCAAAACACAAACGCGTTTCAGCCATAGACAGTATATAAAATGGACACAGCGATCCCGCGGTTTTTGACGGAGACAAGTGAAGCCTCTTACCAGCACTTTTCCGGTGATGGGAAAGTGTTACTGAGCGTTACTGCGCAGCTGCAAACTTTGCTTCCCGCCGTAGATGTGACGTGACCAACGTGTCTGCAAGTTGTAAGTCTTCTGGTAGCTGTGCCAAGAGGAATCTCAATCATTCCCAATCTATCAGAGACGGAGAGCGTAGGTATATGTAAGGAGATAACATAGGCACAGGCTAATTATTGCTAACTTAAATGCTAGTTAACATTAGTAATTAAACTAAACAGCTAATGTACGTCGTAAAGTTATTGGCTGTCAAAGTGATGCCAAAATGAATGGCAGTGAATGGGATGCTAACGGGGGGGGGGGGGGGTGGCTTATTAGCATCAAAATGGCGCCATAGGAGGCTTCACTCTGAGGAGAGAAGCCTGGCCCCTTGGTTTCAGCTAGAAGCCATCATCAGTGTTCACCATTTCTTACTAAATAGAAAGGTTACTGGGTTACTTAATTAATAACCCGAGAAGCATGAAACATGTTTTACTGAATGTTACCTCTGTGAGGGCCTCCTCTCTCTCTGACGGGCTGTCAGCTCTGCTGGGGAAATGTCTGCACATGCTGCAGGAAAGCTCGTCTTTATTTACACTCTATTCCATCCAAGAAAACTGTCTATTCCACTTAAAAGAGAAGCCATCGTTGTCGCGGTAACTTTTAACCAGAGATGGGAAAAGTACTCACTTCTCATACTTAAGTAGAAGTACAGATACTTGTGTTAAAAAATACTCTGGTAAAAGTAGAAGTACTGATTTAACTTATTTACTCAAGTAAAAGTAACAAAGTACAGGCTTGGAAATGTACTTAAAGTATAAAAGTAAAAGTAGCCTTGCGAATGACAACCATTTTTTATGCAAAGCTACCTGGACCACAAATGTTACTAGAGTGCAAGCTGAGAAACTTCAGTAGACATGGAGAAAAGGCTCTTTATGTATATATGCCATTGTCTACGTTTTAAATGGATGTCTGCCAAAAGGCCTAAAACATCACATATATGATTATTGTGACAGAGACTGGGACTCCAGGTTAATAAGATTCTGACTGAGTAGCAAGATATGAATTCAATTGTGATTCTGTAATAATTCACAGATCCAGTTCCATTTTTAATCAACATTTAAAGGAATCTACATGTAAGTTCTGTATACTTTTAGAGTACAACCAGTGGTGTAGTCTGTTTTTTTGTAGTGAGTATACTGTGATTTTCCCCTCCTAGCCTCATACTCGCCTGTCCCAGAGCGACACCCCAGACAGTCGGTACTGTGACTTTTCTGAATACGAACTGTACACGGGCAACAGACGTTTAAGTATTGATGGCGTTAATTTAAAGTCCAGGAAAAACAACGCTTAGAGTTGAGAAAAGATAAGACAGATTTAACTTTTTGAGAAACGCAACCGAACCTGAACGCAACAGGACATCACATCACACAAATAAGCCATTTAACCGACACCCCCCACTGCCACACAATACCATGACTAATAATTAGCATCATCATACAACTTTTGTATTGATTAGCAGTAAAATCTGCTGATAAGGGCCTACATTTACTCAAAAGTGTTTAATAAACTGTTTACAATCTTTAGCACCATGGCTAACAAATGCATAAAAAGCAGACGGAAGGAGAAAAAAGCTCCACTGTTTCTATTTTAGTTAATTATCTGACCATTGCTAACTAACATTACCATATAGTCATTTAATTGTGTAAAGCAATGCATATTTAAGATTTAAGAATTTACTCTAATGTTGCATAGTCATTGACCTTATGAAGGCCAGGAGTTCTCACTGTCTCTCTCATCATCTGAAACAAGGAAATATAAACATTGTATTCTGTTTACTGCTGTACACACACACATAGACACACAGCACACACACAGACGCACGTACACACACGCGCGCGCACGCACACACACACGCACGCACGCACGCACACACACACGCGCGCGCACGGTATCATATAAGCTAGGCTACTCTCACTTACCAGGTAACAGTAGGCTAACGTTGGTGGCAGCTACAGTGTCACCCGACGTGGCAGCAGCTTCAGGGACAGACTTTAGAAAACACTGAAGTAGTGTTATTTAGGTCTGTTTAGTAACGTTTCATATCTCGTTACTTATTAAACTTAGTTCAAACTCTAGGTAACTAACTAGTTGCGAGAAAGGAAAGACCGCGCAAAGAATTCAACTTGTTGCTTAGTAACGTTAAGCGACCTCACGTCAGATCCAAGCATAGACAGTATATAAAAGGATCCAAGGCACGGCCACGGACGGGGTGAATTTATGAATGAAAGTGAGAACGTTCTGTCACAAAACAATGTTGTTACGTATCATCGCGCTTTTGTAAGTGGGTAAGTAACGAGCCACTTTTGTAAAACGTAAGGAGTAGAAAGTACCGGTATTTGTGTTAAAAATGTAAGGAGTAAAAGTAAAAAGTTGGCACAAAAATAAATAGTAAAGTAAAGTAAAAATACCTGAAAAATCTACTTAAGTACAGTAACGAAGTATTTGTTCTTCGTTACTTCCCATCTCTGCTTTTAACAGTAGCCTACATTCCTTAACACATCCATGGTGCATTGTCTAAAAAGCCAGCTAGCTAGCTAGCTAACATTAGCTGCTGAAGGCGACGTTAGTTAGCTGCTGAAGGCAGCCCGGACGCGAAATTATTTTATATACTGTCTATGGAAATTACGAATCCCACTATGGCCACGCCAAGACCCGCCCTTCAATCACTACTATTGGCCAGGCGTCCAAGGTAACGTAACCCCATTTGTTCAGGTCCTATCCCCTGACCAATCCGCTATCCTAACCTTAACCACTCGAGGTGAAATACCTAACTCCAACCAATCGAGCTGCTTTGTAGGGCGGGTCTTGGCATGGCCATAGTGGGATTCATAATTTTAGACAGTGTGCCTGTTGTTGCCATAGAAACCAACTAGCTACGTTCCGAAGGCGTTTGATCTAATTGTTTGATTGTATGGTTTAAACAGTTTTGTTTTAATCAGAAGAAAATACGCATTAAACACACACAACTAGTTCTGTTATTATTTCTTTTTTTACATACATTTGAATATCTTTCATAACAAAACGTATTTTGATCAAACTTGGCTGGACGGGCCAGTGAGTAAAGTGGGCGGGCCAGTGCCGCCCTGGCCCATTAAGGCCGTTTTATGCTTGACGCGTTGGAGGTGGCGCGCGCATTCGTGACATCAAAATGACGTAATTTCCGGCCGGCGCGTCCGATTTTCAGCGCGCAAGCACAGGGCGCGCACCAGTCTATTTTTTTCAGCGGCACCCGACAAACCGGAAACAGAAAGCCTGAACGAGCTCCTGGGAAACCGGATGCCAGGACTCGCCGACTGACTGCAAGTCTCTCAGGTAAACTTACCGGGTTAAGATGAGTTCTTTTTTTGTGAATGAAAGGCTTGATCTGACCAAGTAGCTCACTGAATCAAATCGAAGCATTGACGGCACTGTTGCTGCCTGTTCTGCCGTTGTTTATCTTTTTCTTCTTCTTCTAGTCCTTAGAAAGAAAGACATCGCTAGCCTTTGCTCCTTAGCGCCACCGCTGTTCAGCAGAAGACTGCAACTAGTGCCGCGACCACCACGCGCGAGTATAAATACTCACGGCAGTCCCATGACGTCACGATTTCCGCACGCACTGTTGAAAGCGCTAGTATATCTGAGCCTTTACTGCCTATGCGCCTGACTTGCGCTACTTGCACTATATACTCAAACATACATTTATTACTACTGTACTGTACCAATGTTTCCCATACATAGGTTATACTTGGGCACGTACGATTGATACCCTCCCAAGTAGATAACTTCTGAATTACAATGTCTTTCCAATCAATGTGTGTGTGTGTGTGTGCTGAGCAATGTCTTTAAGTTAATAAACAAACTGGGGAAAAGTGACAATGACATAAGTTGTCATGTGAATCTGTTTTCTCCCACGTACTGTACTGTACGAAGTTGCCAGAAGGAAAATGAAACAAAGTCCCCTTCTTTAGCACTTGAGATACCCATGGACACACACACACACACACAGATGAGTTGACGATGCAGAGTGAAGCACAGACTGTGTGATATATATCGGTGGCTCTCCTTCACTCTAAAGCCCATCAGCCTCCATGTTCCAGCCCGTCTACCCTCCTCCTCCTCCTCCTCCTCCCCTCTGGAGAATAGCCCTGCATTGTCATTCTAGAACAGTAATGAGGTAGAGGGGAGCTGTTGAAGTGCTGACAGCTGACAGCAGAGAGGCAGAAGGAACGGATTAAAGTCAACTCAATGGCACACTGTGCCAGAGATATAGGAGGGAGGCAGGGAGGTGGAGTGTGGAACAGTGATCAGAAAAAGGAGAGGAAATATTTTCCTTTAGAGTAGATTATCTGTTAATAAAAGATTTTTTTTTTCTTAGTGGTAAATGGGCCATTTAACAAATACTGCTGAACACTAAAGTAAAGAAAAGAGTTGTTGTAGAAATCCTGGTTTATGTCATTCAGATGAATGGGTGAAGGTGGTCAAATAGAGTTGTTCAAACGACACAAACAGTTTCAGCCCAATTGGACTAATTGCTTTTTGACTGTTCAAGTCAAATTCTTTGGTGATAGTTTGGGCTACTTTTGCCCGGTTTCCCTTAAAACAAGTAATGATTTGGCTCCTCCTCTCGTCCAATTGATATGATTAAAATTGACCGGGCAAGGAGCTCAGTAGGCTTGATGCGCAATGGAAACTAAATATTATTTCAGTTCATTACAATAGGTTGACACATTTCTTCCTAATCAAATTATTATTTTGTCATACCTCTGTGATAAAACAAAAGCCCATTCAAATATTTGTTTTATGTTTAATGTGACATTATCAAATTAATCTAACCAGGGAAACACTTTAGGCAACATTAGGCAAGGTAGGAAACTGCCTGGGGGCCCCAAATATCACTCTGATGAACACTTAAATCAGCCATAGACTGTCCATAACACTCTCACACCAAAACATCAATTTGCTCCCATTATAAACTATATTTGTACAGTTATTTTAAATGTACATTATGCATTGTCACTGTCAATATAAATTGTGTTCGCTGTATATACTGTATATAGACATGTATACATGCACAAACTGTACAGAATCATCCAGTCCATGTATCACCATTCAGGCTGTCCTCCTGAACTAATCGTAGCTACAAAAAGTAATGCACTGTAGTTTGTAATTATTCCACGAATTTGTTACTGTAAGCCCCACATCGACGTTTGCCGTATTACTACTGTCTGTAGTAATTACTACCATTAGGGCTAGGTACCGAATTCAATACTTTTTATCACCGACTGAAATGCCTCGAAAGCAGGGCTATTCATTTCGCGGCCTGCAGGCCACATGCGGCCCGGAAGCAACCTCAGGGTGGCCCAGCCCGTGGTCCTGCCAAAAACGCACATTCCCAGGTAAATTCATACAGTAGTACAGACCATATAGCTTAGCAACACGCAAACAATGCAGAGCGTGCCGGTAGTAGCCTAGATTACTATCAATATGTCTTTCTCAACACTGAAACGTAAAATTGACAATGAAAACCGTCAGTTTAACCTGACAAATACTTGTTTATTTTACCGCCACATCCAAACGCCAAACCAATGTGTTTAATTTGTAATGAGTGTGTTGCAGTAGGCTACTTAAAGATTACAATGTGCGGAAGCACCATGTTGAGAAACACCAGACTTTCCGCACCAATTTTCCCGAGGGATCTCAAGAGAGGGCTGTAAAAGTGCAGTTTGATTGAACCTTACAACCGGAGCAGTTGTCAGTCATTCAAAGAGAGAACTACCGTAGCATCCCTTCGTTTTTCCTGGATATTGGCAAAAAAGAAAAGGCCATTCACAGACTCTGAAACCATGAAGGACTGTATGCTGGCCGTCGTGGATGAGGTGATAAATGACGATAAAATTAAAACGAGCGTGGCATCTGCTATAAAAAACTTACCCCTAGGTAGACTTCCGGCATGGCGCATACGCGGTCAGCAGCATAAGTTAGAGCAGGGGTCGGGAACCTTTTTGACTAAGAGAGCCATGAAAGCAAAAAATTTGGAAATTTATTTCAGTGAGAGCCATATAATATATTTTAAAAGTGAATTCAACTAAATGTCAGTATAATAAGCCTCTGAATTTATTCTTTTAAATAATGTTGTTATAACACTCACCATTAATGCGACTTCTGGTGCTGCATGGATTTGCTGATGTCTTTGTAGTCGGGTTGGTACTTGGTGAGGTTAAGCTTCATGCAAGCGTTGAGGCTTTCATCCGTTAAACGTGATCGTAGGTTGGACTTGATGTTTTTAAGATGTGAGAATGACTGCTCACATGCATACGTAGATCCAAACATGGTCAATACAGCAATACTCACACGCTGCAGTGTGTGGTATGTGACAGGAAGCGCGTTTCAAGTTTTGAGAATCAGCTGGTCTTCGGGTTGGAGTTTTTTCATTTCTGTCCACATGTGCTTGCTCGCCAACTCCGCTTTCTGTCGTGTGATTCTTTCCAAATCTTCATTCAGTGACTTGAACTTATTCACCCACATGTCTGAGGCCTTCAGGTCAGCCACTTCTGCTTCAAAATCTCTGATGGAGACACCAGGGATGTAATTCAGGTCGGCTGTGTTCAGTGAACACTCGTTTGGATGGGTGATGAACTTAAAAAGACGAGTGTGCTCATGAAATTCTCCAAAGCGTGCTTTGAAGGACTGTAGGAGACTGGATGTGCAGCCAGCTAGCTGGTGGAGATCAAGGTTTTGAATGGGCTCACTTGCTGTGCATGCATCTTTAAATTGGCTCAGTTTTTCAAAATGTAGTAAACGACCTGTTTCAAGATCTGTGATGAAAAGCTCCAGCTTGTTTTCAAAAGCAAATACAGCTTGTTGAAGGGATAACACTGTATTTCCAATGCCTTGCATTTTCACGTTGAGCTGGTTCAGATGTTCAGTCAGATCTACGAGATAGTAAAACTTGAGGAGCCACTCGGTGTCGGCTAGCTCAGGATGCCCGACGCCTTTCATTTCAAGGAAAGTCCGGATTTCGTTCAGGCAAGCCGCAAAACGGCTAAGCACCTTCCCTCTTGACAACCAACGCACATTGCTGTGCAAAAGCAGACCATGATAGTTATTTACAACTTCATCCAGCAGTGTTTTAAACTGGCAATCATTTAAGGCTCGGGCAACAATAAAGTTGATCACACGAATGACCAGCGACATCACTTCGCCAAACTGCCTGTCACACATCTGAGCACAAAGTGCCTCCTGGTGTATAATGCAATGGAAACTTAGGATGGGTCTATTTTCATGTTCACGGAGAAGCGCCACAAATCCTTTGTTTTTCAAGTATATATAAAACCAAAGAGCTGGTTCTCCGCACCGACTGGAAAAAGAATAACATTCAATGCAGCAGGAGAAGAGTGTTTCTTGAACAAGACTACCCAACAGAAATAGTTATGAAGAGAAAGGCTTACTCCACCATCAGAAAGGCGCTTAAAGAACAGGGGCTCCGTTTTCAGACTCTTCACCCAGCAAAACTCAGTGTTTCTCGACACTTGTGCAGTTATCTACAACAGCGCATCAGAGACGATAGATGACCTGAAGAAAAGGGGATTGATGCCGAACGGCGGAGCCGGGACTCCGGCGGAAGACCGTGCTACACCCACAGCGGGACGGAGACAACCTCCCTTGGAAACGGCAGTTGCTACATCACGTCGTCACCGGGATGCACGTATGAAACGCATACGCAAACGCAGGGATTTCGACGCAACGACGGCGCTATGAGTGACTGAGTAGCTTTTGAAAAGGCCGGTAAGAGTGTAGCCTACCATATTTCTACGTCGGACTGTACTTCTAGGAGGTAATATGAGACCAGGCGAATGTTCCTACTATAAGCTTGAGCAATTGAAACTGACCACATCTGGGGATTTAGTCTTTTTTTTCTATGTGGACTGTTCTGATTTCAGGTAGTCAGACATTTTGGTCCACACTTAGAGGGGCCCTGTCCAGATGTAGGGCTTCCCCTCCTGTTTTGGAAGTAGAATCCATACTTCAGAGATGGAAGTCACTAATGTTAAGCGTTTGTGTTTATGTGTTAAGTTTCATTTCGATTCACAGACAGAAGTTCATTTGTTCTGGCCCTCCAGGGATGCTTAAACGTCTCGGTAAACATTTTCTTCTTTTGAAATGCCCCATCAAAAATACAGAATAATCACCCTTAATGTAAACGGATTACATAATCCTATAAAAAGAAGTAATTGCCAAGATGAAAAGGGAGAAACAAGGCATAGGCTAATCTTCTGGCAAGAAACACATCTTTCAAATATTGAACATGAAAAGTTGCGGAAAATGGGTTTCAAAAACTCATATTACTCCTTCGAAAGAGGAAGTACGAGGGGGGTAGCTATACTAATTTCAAATAATGTAAATTTCCAGTTCTCAAATTATTGACAAAGAGGGGCGGTACTTACTGGTCAAAGGTTTTGTCGATCACAAAGAAGTTACATTAATGAATGTCCATAGACCACCAGGACATGATAAACAGCTGATCAAGAAAGTTTTTAATATGATCTCTCTAGGTGTGCTGATATGTGGGAGGGGGGGGGGGCTGGAACATCCAGCTAAAGCCATCCTTGGACTCCTCAAATAGAACAAATAATATAAGACCTGAAGCGTTATATGTTAAAAAAAACTGCTTAAAGAAATAGGAATGATAGACATATCATTCAACAATCTACCAACAGGGCTGAGAAAGATAGATATCTGTTACAAATACTATTAGCAGGTAGCAAGAAAGCAATAACTAGGAAATGGCTTAGTAAAGAGTCCCCGACAATTGCTGAATGGATAGAAATAGTTCGGGAAATTTATGTTATGGAACATTTGACTTTCTCTCTGAGACATGCCAGGAGGAAATGTGAAGTATATTGGAAAAACTGGACATCTTATCTGAATATAAAGTGAGATGTATGTCCCATCCCCCTTTTTTTGTTTTTGTTTTTTCCTTTTCTTTTCCCGTTTTACAAGATGCTGAGCATTTCTGTTAATCTATGACAGTTTTGCTTGCTGTCCCTTGGTCTGTCTGTCTGGTTTTTCTTTTTGTTTATTTTCTTGTCAAAAAATCAAACAATAAAGTAAAAAAAAACAACTTACCCCTATCAGATACTTCCAACATTCATAGGGTTGAAATTCTTGTTGCAGATGTGTATGAAACGCTGTTAGGAGACCTGATGAAAGCTGATACTATGTCTATAGCAGTAGATGAGTCCACAGACAAAACTGATACTGCTCAGTTGTGCATATATGTCCGAGAGGAGCTGCTCGGCTTACTGCCGTTACAAAGACACACAACTGGCGATATAGTCTTTGGGAAAATTTCCGCTTTTTTTAAAGACATTGGTCTGGATATGAAGCATGTGTGCATGCTTGTAACAGATGGGGCTCCCTCCATGACAGGGGAAAGTGAATGGTTTGGCAGCACGTTGGTCCGCTGTTGAACCTCAGTTGATCTCCTTACACTGCATTGTGCATCAGGCGGTGTTGTGCGCAAAACTAAGCGGGTTGCTCAAAATGACAATGGACAGCTAAAATTAATTTTATTCACTCCACATTAAGCCTCAAACACTGCTTATTCTGCATGCTGCTGTCAGAAATGTCTGCTGAGCACCATGACCTGCTTTTGCATAATGACAAATCATGGATGTGATGACAGATTTCATTGCGAGGTTGAAAAATAACTTTGCTGTTCGATTGGATGAACTTGTTCTGCCCACAGAGGTGGCCGTTTTTGCCAGAGACCCGTTCACTGTTGCAGTAGAAGGGGACTTATCTGCAGATCAAAGAAAATGGTCCCTTCCATTGACAAGGGGGAAATTCACACTCAAACTTGTTGACATGGGGGGCGCTAGCGAGCAAGCTATAGAGTAGACCATCCGACCAGTCTCTGCAACTTTTATTTTAAATTTTGTAATGAAGGCAAAATATACTTCTTTATTTCACTTTTTACGTTTTATCATACTCCTGCACGTCAGCCTACGAAAAATAATGGCTGGCAAGTCTATTAAAACCCGCAATGCAACTTTATCGTCCCCGGACCAAGATGATAAACCAAACCCATCTGACGAGACCATGGCGCTAACCACTCAAGCTTTCAGGCAAGAGTTGCTTATGTCGCTTCGTGAAGATATTGGTCATATAATCAAGTCAGAGATTAGAAGCATGTTGGAAAAGGAAATGGAGGGATTCAGAGCTGACATTAATGTTGTACGGTCTGAACTGCAATCTTATCAAAACTAGGTTGCTACAGGGCTAGCCACGCTGAAAAGTACCACTGGCAAGATGGAGAAGTGTCTGTCTTCGTGTACAGATGATATTGTTACACTGCAACGTGAAGTGCCGCGTCTCAAGGCTCAGTCGAAATCATTGCAGGACAAATGTGAGGACTTAGAGTCGTGTTCAAGGAGGAATAATATCAGGATAGTGGGAGTACCGGAGAGCCGTGACAGCTCCACAGGCACCATCTCAACCCTACTTCAGAGGGCGTTCAGCCTAATGGAGGCACCGGTGTTGGATAGATCTCATCGCTTGCTGCTGCCGGCGCCCATCCCAGGCAACCGACCACACGTGATTGTGGCCCGCATGCACTACTTCCAGGACTGTGCCAACATCCTTCGCCTTGCCAGGGAAAAACAACAGATCAAACTGGACGTGATGACCATTTCAGTCTACCCAGACTACACGGCGCATGTGGCCAGAGGCCGAGCAGGATACAACGGGGTGAAACAACATCACAACGCCAGAGAAAGCTCAGACTTACATCAGCAAGAACTTTCCTGCACATGAGTCTACATCTAATAAGTAACTGCTGATCCCCCCTCATGGAGTGTTGTTATACTACTGATTGAGTAATATCCTCAATCAGCTCATAGCTCTTCTGTGAGATGATGTTTACACCTATCCATCATTAGAAAAGTTTGCTGAGCTCTCTTGTTTTTAGCTTAATTGTTGCAGTGGCTGTCACAGTTCATTTTAACTTTATTATTACTACAATCTGTAGTTTCTATCAGTGCTCTGTTGTTAGATGTGTGCGTATGCACATGTGGGTGTATATGTGTGTGAGGAGGCTAGGAGACATGTATGCTCAAGGGTTTCTTTCTGCTCTCATCAAAATTGTAGCTATATAACCCTTACTACTGACAGTGCCACCTCCTAATTTCACTCTTCGATGCAACATAACTATTAGAGTTGAGCCGGATACTCAGCTGAAACGTGTATCCGGTACGGATAAAGCACATCATCACTTGGTGTCTTCAGTCCCTAAATGTCTTTTAAGTGTTGTGAAAAGGAATGGCAACAGTACAAAGTGGTAAATGCTTTACTGTTCCAACTTTTTTTGAAATGTGTTGCAAGAACCAAAATAGGAATTTAGTTTTTTTGAAAAAAAAAAAAACAATAAAAATCATGAGGAACACATTAAATGATGTGCTGTTGTATTGTCTGCAATGAAATACAAGTCAAAGTACATTTAGAAATCACTACTTTCTTTTTTTATTTGTGTTTTCCATACTGTCCCAACTTTTTCTGATTTGGGGTTGTAGTTTAAAACGCATACACACCACCTCTTTATGCACAAGACATGGCCTGATTCAATTGAAAATTATGCATCTATTGCATTATTCACCTGAGAAACTTGCCAAAATATATCCTGGCACCAATCCCGTGTGCCCGAGCTGTGGCCAAAGTCCAACTAAATTAGGTCATATGTTCTGGTCTTGTAATTCACTTAACAACTTCTGGGTTAGGGTCTTTGAAGCGGTCTCCTTCATTTGTGACAGAATAGTGAAACCTCTATTTTTTATTTTTTTATTTGAGCCTTGGTGGATGGGTTGGGACGGGTTTGTAATACATTGTATCTTTGTCGTTTCTTGTTTTGTAAATTGAAAATCTATAAATAAAGTACTCAAAAAAAAACAACTTGTTGACATGCAGTCATCTGTAACCATGGCACAGGAGCTTTGCACCAATGGGCCAGCAATGTTCAAAACAAAAAATGTTACTTCTCCCACTAAGTCAGCAGGGTAACTGTATCCTACATCAATATAATGTGGGATGTGTAACAAAGGCATGCTTAATCACATTTAAAATATGTTCCCTCAGTGTGCAGTAGTACACCTTGTATTCATGTGTTAGTTATAGTTGTGAATACTGTGCACTTTTTATTTTTTTTTAGATGTTCCTGGGTCAAATGTGAGCAATACGTTTATTTTGTTTCAAAAGGAAACTTGGAGGAAAAATGAATAAACCTTACGTGTTTTTCAATAAATTTTTTTGTATTGTTTTTAAAATGTGTCATTACAAGCTGCTTCACCACTGAAATGACTGGCCCAGCTAACCTTCTTGGTTTGAAAATCTGGCCCAACTGAATTTGTAATTGAATTGCCCTGCTCTAAAGTATTGAGTATTGAAAGATGCCTCGTCATTCAATACCCAATTGCAATGCCTAAGGACTAAATCTTATCAGCATCAGTGAGCCAATAAGCATGCAGCATGCTTCTACCAAGATCTACTAATGCTTGTTATTGGCTGTTTAGCGTGACACCTTGTAGAGGCAGGCAGGAAAAACTCTACGCAGAATTACGCACAGAGACTGAGCTTCCGTAGTAGGAGCTGAAAAAGAAATTAACTGTGCCATAATATGTTGTAATTTATTTTTGGTCCATAAAATTGTTATCGAAAAAAATGTGTTTTTTAGGAAGCAGTATCAAATTCTTTTATTGATATCGGTACCAGTATCGGAAATTTTTTGAACGCCCTACTACTGGAGCATCTAGTATAAGAACGCCGAAATCCGCATAGGGAGGAGGTCTGGGTGGTGTTCGGGTCCTGGAAGTATTACTTAACAGGGCCGGTGTTTTAACCTAAACCACATACCTTTTTCTAATCTTAACCAGCACCACTGATTGTGCCAAATTGTGCAGCTTTAATAAAAGCATTTTCTGCCAACAGGTCCCTCTGTATGTATTTAATTACAGATAATGAGTTTGTGTGTTCAAAAACCCTATGACAGAACGAGGAAGAGATAGAGAGACCCTGCCCGGAGGAAGCCCGGGACAACCGTCTGGAGCCAGGCCCAGATAGAGGGCTCGTCAGCGAGCGTCTGGTGGCCAGGTGTTCTTAATTGAATGAAGACATTAAAAAAAAAAGTTTGTGGTTATTGATAGGAACCAAATCGGGATCATATGAGCTGGTTTGTGTCTGTCTACAGTACATTATATTGATAGACAATTTCCCCAATGTTTCTTGCTAGATCAGGTTATATTTTTGTATCAGCAGAAAGTCTGCTTAATTTTTGGCAGAGTCCCCCCTGAAACTAATTCCAACAGCTGCCACTGAATTGGATACCCACTTACCCGGGATTCATTAGAAACAATGCATGCATACTGGATGTGATGCGGACGATAAAAGCCTGTGCATGTGTGCACAGAAACAGAGGATCAGACTGGCTCATGGGTTCAGTATTACCTTGTCACTCCACATTGATACCAGGCTCTTTTGGTCTTTTAAAGCAGCATGATTAATCCTCTCACCTCACAATTTGTTTGGTTGTGCTGCAAACACATATACTGTAGCAGTTCTGACAGACGGTTCAAGGTGTGATACACGTGCCATTTCAGGGAGAACTGTATTATTAAAATGCACTGGCATTACAAAGTAACAGCAGGTGTCACCAAATCATCCAGTGCCAAAATCCTGGAAATTTTAAGAGTCACTGTACCGTATACGTCACACCTACTGGTTTAAACGTTTTTTTTTTTTAACTTTAAAGCATTAAATCCTCAAAATATATGGCCATGCGATACAACATTTGAAAGCTTAGCCTCTCAAGATTCAATTAAGCCCACACACAAAGCATAAGGTGATTTATAGCAGTTATACAACTGTTATAAAGTTAAAGAAAATAAATGAATTCAGAATTACACTGCGCCGCTGGTGTGTGTGCATTCATACCTTTTTGAGTGTCCCTTTATCCACAGAGGTGATATAATCCCAAAAACGTTGTTTTCATAAATCCACAAGAGTCCAAGGAAATGTAATATCTAAGCAGTTTAATCCAAAACGAGTTATTCGCCTCAAAATCTTAAAGTTTACAAGCCCCGAGTTACAAAAACAGCGATGCACGATACCACTGCTGCGCTCTTCCAACGGGTCTCTCTCCTCCCTTTGGCCGTCTAATGGCCAATGACCGCATCCATGTTATTCTCTGAAGCCTTAGGAATCAAACAAGACCTCTCATAAGTCAATACGTAACCGGGAGCCGGAGATAGACAGGTTTAAAGCCGAGTCACGGCTCTGAAGTGAACTGGGCCACGTGGGGCTTGATCGACATTTGCTTTAGCCAGTTAAAATTCCATTCTATGAAACGCCCCTAGCCTTGTAGCCAATAAGGAGACGATTCGATTGATACATAACAACCCATTGAAATTTTAATCCTGTGATGGCTGGCTCTGTTTCAACACAAACAGTGACTGTTACAATGCAAAGCCCTCCCTGACCAATTTCTAATGACTTATTTCTATATATTTATGTATTTAGTTATTTAAAGTATGTGTGTGATTGATGTGGGTGTGTTTTTTTTATTTGAGAAGTTTTGAATTTTGCACTTTTTTGGCTTTTTTCTTTGCACCTTTCAAGAAAAACGCACAGCCATATTTGTAGAAACAAAATCATATAAAATCAATTTTTGAGTCTTTTGGCTTCTGGATTTTTTCTGTAGTAAGCTGACACATGTGGCTAATGTTCTGGATTGTCTGTCACCTGGAATATGTGTTCACAGCAGTGTATTTTAATCATATTACAGATGTATGACTTGGACGGAAATAAAAAAAAACTCTATTCTAGCCTCTGTAGCTCTGTGTCAGTGAGGCCTACAATCACCCTGACACTTGGAACAAAAACTTGAGTGTTTCCTTTCCAATTATATCAGGCACATCCCAGAGTGTCAAAGTATATTGGAGCTGTACCACTTTTAATTTGGGTATGCCGTTTAGACCAAAAAGCATGAAATTTCAAGCGTTTCTTAACAACTGTTATGGTAACATTGAACTTACTAAAGAATTAAAAATAAACAAAAATTGTCTAAATATAGGTCCAGTGGGGCAACAAGCATGAGTAGTCAGACAATCTGGGAGAGTGCAAGAGATAAGACAACTCTTACCATCTCATCATCATTTCAGTAATAGCCACAGTGGAATGAATAGTACTGCGGCAAATAAAGCAGCATGTGAAAAGAACTGTACAGCAACTGTTTAGCACCAGCACACACTTTCCCTCTGCTGCCTTCTGATTGAATTAGTATTTCTCCTGGCATTTAGTGGCTCATAACAGGATCACTTCAATGGTCAGCAGCTATTCATCTAGTTATTACATACAGGATTTCTTAAACTCTGTTTACAGTTGTAATCTTGTCAAGTCAGTGACATGACAGTGACCAAAAAATGTGACAAGACCACCAAAAATCCCCAAATTGATCTTGGTCTCTTCATAAACACACTCATGTTTCTGTTGCGCTTATAGCATTATTTAACCAATATTCCCCCCAGAAAGCTGCCTTTCTTGCGTAGACTGCACGATTGCATCTTTACTTGAAATAATAATTGGATTTGAGAACTGCAGAGAATTTACACTTTGATTTGTGTTGCTTCCCAGATATTTACAAGACACCCAGGCTTCAGGTCTTGATTAGCAGCAGTACATTCAAATAAATTAATCTGTAGCTGTGCTCATGTACATCATCAGTCTTGGTAAATATGGCGTTATACATATGTGCCTCATTCCTGAGCGAGTAACTGTATGTTTTGAGCACAGAGAACTATATTTTGCAAGCACATTACATTAGCTTACTTACATTAGCGACATTAGCTTTGGCTATACATCAGCTGCCTGGAGAGAGCAGGGGTGGGGATGATGCAAAATGCGATGATGATTGGCTGGGTGGGCGGATGCCCTGCTCATGCTGTCTCACTGCACGCTCTGACTACCACTAAACGCAAGACAGTGACAATGGCGACGAGCCAGGGAAATTCAAAGGTAGCGTTCTTGAACTGGAAGTACCGGCACTACTTCTCGCTCATTGAAATTAAAGGCAAGAATGTTTATGTATATCCATGTCTGCCTCAAGCAACTCGAATCTTATGAAGCACCTCACATCAACACATGCTAACACGACACTTGTTGCTGCTGCTAACCCAACCCCAAATGCAGCTAGCGTGAGCTCCAGCGAAGGACAGAGCGACTTTGTTAAAACAAGCAACGATTGATTTTTCGGGTCAGCAACAGGTGACCAAAGCCGAGCTGAACACTGAATTGATTGCAAGGTATGTTGTTGAAAACATGCTACCCCTGTCCACTGTGGAGTCGGAGTCATTAAGAGCTATCCTTGCTAATCATATGGCAGGCTGCAATCTATTGAGTTCAGATAAATACCAAATGTTCTAAAATACTGTATATAGTGTTTTTATTCTTCAATCAGTTAATATAAACATCTTTGACGTTAAAGATGTTATAGAACATAATAGCCTTATAGAACATAAAAAATAAAATCACAGATACTTTACTGAGTAACTAATTACTTTTACAATATGGTAACTGAGTTACTAACTCAATTACTTTTTGGGAGAAGAAATTTGTAACTGTAACTAATTACTTTTTAAAAGTGAGATGACCAACACTGCAGATGACATGTCATGACATGCCGTATGTTATGCTCCGCTACTGTGTGCTAAATTACCTAGATTGCTTGTGAAGGATGAGTCAAACGTTAGTCACACAAGGAGTTATGAGTCAAACAAAACAACGGCATTATAGTACACACAAATATTAAGACATTTCTGTGATATGTCAATAATACAAAATACTGACCGAAATGTGTTTTAATCCAGTAACGTTAGTCGAACAGCTCCACTGTAGTCAGTATTTGCTGTAACAGTATCCTGACCAACAGGTGTTGACTGAAAAAGACTGTTCATACTAGATTTTTGTTTCCTGCTACTTGCGATCTAATTGGAGGTGAACAGTCAATCAGAATTGACCTTTAATTATCAGATTGGTTGGTTTTGTGGCACACTTGTAACGCTGTGAAAATTAGAGTGAGCATGTCTAGAATTGAGCGTGCACAGACCGAAGAGGTTGAGAGCGAGGGAGACATGACTGGAGCGCAGCAGCGACTACCTGCGCGCAGAGAAAGAGTTTTTGAGAGGGCCCATGAGGAAACTGCGTAAGAGGTGTTATTGCACGTTAATATGGATAATAGAAAATGTGCAAATACATTTATTGAGCATGGAATAGGTTTTTGTTTGCTCAAACGAAATTATTTTTTGCGAGTTTTAATTCCTGTTCAAAATGTAATGTGCTTGCAAAATATAGTTCTCTGTGCTCAAAACATAGTTACTTGCTCAGGAATGAGGCACATATATAACGCCATAGGTAAATACCCTGTTAAATTGAAAACGTGGTAATGCTACGTTTTGTGGCCATGATGGTAATTTACTGTAGGCTAAATTAAATAGCCCCTTGGTTTTCCACAAGGTACGCCCACAACTGCAGTGTGCAGTCAACATTAGCAGTGGCAAAGAAAAGGCTCTTCCTAGTGCAAGCAGATGCACTGGGTCCTGCATTATTAATATTATTGAGTTGACATCATGATCTTCAATTAGCTGACATAACCAGAGTGCATGTTATTAGTCTAACACAGCAGAATGGATTACCATGTTGATTAAACTATGAATACACAATGGATTTTCTATCAATTTCACTGCATTTATTGATCCTAATACAATCCAATTTTAATTCACTAAATGGTTCAGTTAAAAGAGCCATTCCCAAGCAGGGGTACGTGTAACCCAGGGGGTACTTCTGCTGTTGCCAGGGGGTACATGGAAAGATTGTAGAGTAAATGAGAAAAAAAAAAAATTATAATTTGATTAAAAGAATAAATTCACACTAATTACACACACACACACACACACACACACACACACACACACACACTAAAAACTAGTTAGCATGCAACAAAGATGTTTAGCTAATGACTAAAAGAAACATATAGCTTAAATTAAGGACTAAACTATTCAAATGATTATCTAAAAGTAATAAATAAATGGTGGAAAAAAATAGCTAAAATTAAGGTCTAAACTGTTCAAATGATTATCTAATAGTATGGTAAAGTAGATGGTAAAATGGTTAAAATTGCAGACAGTTAAAATAGTTAGCTAACAGTTGAAATATACATTTGACCGAAACGCTTGAAATTATGACAAATCAATGGACTTCCTTGGCTAATATTGATGATGCATTTTCTACTAATACCTGGCTTGGTTTAGTTAAGAAATTCACGCGTGACTCAGGTTACAATCACTCATGTTATGTTTGTTCACCTTTTCCTCACTCACAAAAACAAGCGACTCCAGTAAACTGACTTTAAGGGAAGCCATCTGCGCGCTAACAGCACTTAAAGATGTTAGAGAGGAGGGGGGTTGAAAGTGACCATTTGTTGTTCTGTATATTGTGACTGTCTGCTTGAAGGTGAATCAGAGCGCTCTTCCACTGGCATGAAGGTGCATGTGATACGGCGTCTCTCCATTTGCAAATGAGAATAAACACTCGACAACCAGACTTTGATTTCTGCTCAATAGTCTTCATTTGTTTCACTTCAATTTAAACTTTTATATACTTACCCCGTGTTATTAGGAATTATTTCCACGACAAAATATATATATATATATATAATAGATAGCTAAAAGTAAGGACTACACTGTTCTAATGATTAGCTGAAAGGAATGGAGAAACGTAAAAATACAGTACAGGCCAAAAGTTTGGACACACCTCATTCAATGCGTTTTCTTTATTTTCATGACTATTTACATTGTAGATTCTCACTGAAGGCATAAAAACTATGAATGAACACATATGGAATTATGTACTTAACAAAAAAGTGTGAAATAACTGAAAACAAGTCTTATATTTTAGATTCCTCAAAGTAGCCACCCTTTGCTTTTCTGATAGCGCTGCAAACCCTTGGTGTTCTCTCAATGAGCTTCATGAAGTAGTCACCTGAAATGGTTTTCACTTAACAGGTGTGCCTTGTCAGGGTTAATTAGTGGAATTGTTTCCCTTATTAATGGGGTTGGGACCATCAGTTGTGTTGTGCAGAAGTCAGGTTGATACACAGCCGACAACCCTATTGGACAACTGTTAGAATTCATATTATGGCAAGAATCAATCAGCTAAGTATAGAGAAACGACTGGCCATTATTACTTTAACAAATGATGGTCAGTCAGTCCGGAAAATCGCGAAAACTTTGAATGCGTCCCCAAGTGCAGTCGCAAAAACCATCAAGCGCTACAACGAAACTGGCTCACATGAGGACCGCCCCAGGAAAGGAAGACCAAGAGTCACCTCTGCTGCTGAGGATAAGTTCATCCGAGTCACCAGCCTCAGAAGTCGCAAGTTAACAGCAGCTCAGATTAGAGACCAGATGAATGCCACACAGAGTTCTAGCAGCAGACACATCTCTAGAGCAACTGTTAAGAGGAGACTGCGCGAATCAGGCCTTCATGGTTGAATAGCTGCTAGGAAACCACTGCTAAGGAGAGGCAACAAGCAGAAGAGATTTTTTTGGGCCAAGAAACACAAGGAATGGACATTAGACCAGTGGAAATCTGTGCTTTGGTCTGATGAGTCCAAATTTGAGATCTTTGGTTCCAACCGCCGTGTCTTTGTGCGACGCAGAAAAGGTGAACGGATGGATTCTACATGCCTGGTTCCCACCGTGAAGCATGGAGGAAGAGGTGTGATGGTGTGGGGGTGCTTTGCTGGTGACACTGTTGGGGATTTATTCAAAATTGAAGGCATACTGAACCAGCATGGCTACCACAGCATCCTGCAGCAGACATGCCATCCCATCTGGTTTGCGTTTAGTTGGACCATTTATTTTTCAACAGGACAATGACCCCAAACACACCTCCAGGCTGTGTAAGGGCTATTTGACCAAGAAGGAGAGTGATGCAAGGTATGTTGTTGAAAACATGCTACCCCTGTCCACAGTGCAATGAATAGTACTGCGGCATTAGATGATGACCTGGCCTCCACAGTCACCGGACCTGAACCCAATCGAGATGGTTTGGGGTGAGCTGGACCGCAGAGTGAAGGCAAAAGGGCCAACAAGTGCTAAGCATCTCTGGGAACTCCTTCAAGACTGTTGGAAAACCATTTCAGGTGACTACCTCTTGAAGCTCATCAAGAGAATGCCAAGAGTGTGCAAAGCAGTAATCAGAGCAAAGGGTGGCTACTTTGAAGAAACTAGAATATAAGACATGTTTTCAGTTATTTCACACTTTTTTGTTAAGTACATAATTCCACATTCATAGTTTTGATGCCTTCAGTGAGAATCTACAATGTAAATAGTCATGAACATAAAGGAAACGCATTCAATGAGAAGGTGTGTCCAAACATTTGGCCTGTACTGTAGCTTACAGTTAAAATAGTTAGCTACTGATTGAAAAAGGTAGCTAAAAGTAATGAATAAATGGTAGAAACAGGTAGCTAAAAGTAAGGACTAAACTGTTCTAATGATTAGTTAAAAGTAATGGAGAAACGTAAAAATATCTTAAGTTAAAATAGTTAGCTAACAGTTGAAATAGTTAGCTAAAATTAGCTACCGACTGAAAATGTAGCTAAAAGTGATGAATAAATGGTAGAAATAGATAGCTAGTACCTTCACTCCAAGTAGTAGTGGCTTAGTAGGCTAGCAGTATGATTGGTGACCAAACCAACATTAATATTGACATTGTATGAAATGATTAAAAAATATCCACCTTTTATATTGTATAATGAATAGTGTTATACATTTGGAACATACACTGGGAATTGATAAAGAGGTTTGTAAATTCATCTGACAGGGCTATGGGGGTACCCCAGACCAAAAATGTTTGGAACCACTGCAGTAAAACAGTTAGGCTTACACTTTGGTAAGTCAAAGACAAAATAACAGCAGAGAGAATAAGGACAGAGTGCCAGCTTCCACTTGGGAGGGCGGGTGGGAGTGTAAAAGCCTGTGATGCAAAGCTAATGGTCCACTTAAGCCACCTCTCTTGATCGCACATCAAGTGTGAGAGCTCTGTGTAGGCGGATCTGCAGCTGTAGGTCAGTGTGTTACAGCAGCATCCAGTCTTGATAGTAAATCTGCTATCATTACCATGTCTGACACAATGCCCTGCTCATCATTATGGATCATGACAATTCAATTGTCAACTGCTCAATATCAATGAATCTTTCCCACATTCGGGTTTGGTTGTCATACTAACATTTTACACGGACAATGTAAGCATACTTTGCGTGACATGCACAGATTAACTAAAAATGAAGTGAAAATTGTAAATTGCTGCACCAGTTAATGTGATAAACATTTGAATTGGCTAGTGGCAAATTAGCACTAAACACAAAGTACAGCTAAGGCTGATGGAAATTGCATTAGTTTTGCAGGTATTTGGCCATAAACCAAAGTATTGGACACATTCAAATTTTGATTTAAATTTTTGATGAAAAGTTAAAGGATTACCAAAGTGTATTAAATCACATCTGGATTTCATCTGAGACACTTGAAATGTGTAGATGGGGCCTAGGATAAACAGAATAGAACAGAATTCCTTTATTGTCATTGCTCAACTAAGTGCAACGAAACTAAGTAGCAATCCTGAGGGTGCATACACAAAAGTATAGGTAAAAAAAAAAAAAACAGACAAAATACATAAATATATGTTATGGATAAGTAAAAATGCATTGATGTGACTAAACAGTGGATAGATGAGATATTGCACATTGCTGAGTTGCAGTGGCTTTATATACAGGTAATGAAGCTCAGCGTAAGTTCATTCAGGAAGACTTCTATGCTTTTTCATTTTACTTCCTCTCCTTTTTCACCTAATTATCTGAATGGGCATTTTCAAGTCTGGTTGTTCACCATGATTTCATTTTTAAGATTATTTTTTGGGGCATTTTAGGCCTTTAATTCCACAGGACAGATGAAGACATGAAAGGGGAGAGAAAGGGGGAATGACATGCAGCAAAGGGCCGCAGTTCGGAGTCAAACCCGCGGCCGCTGTGTCGAGGAGTAATCTTCTATATATGCGAGCCTGCTCTACCAACTGAGCTCACCCGGCCACCACCATGATTTCTGAGCCAATTACATCAGAATCAGAAAGGAGATTATTGCCACAGTAGTTAGCTTACATGGAATTTGCCTTGGTTATTGGTGCATACATACACAAACAAACCTTGCATGTTAATAATAATAAACAATAAATACAGAAACGGAGACAAATATATGTTCTCTCTGCTGCTGTCAGTCGTCATTTCAGTTCCCCTCCAGTTCTCATCATTCCCAGCGCCCTTATGTTCCTCCATCATCAAAAGCCCCGCTCCACATAAACATCCATCCAGATCTTCAGGGTTTCCTTCACCACCACCAGTGTTCAGACTCTCTACCCCTTATAAATTTAACATAGCGATGGAGTCTAATTGCCAAAGACTTTCACATTTAAACCATCATGTTAAATAAACTTATTTACACCCTTAATTAAGTCTCTCCTAATTGAAACACTGTTGGGAAGATGCAGTTGAAATGTAACTTAGGTAATGTAATGCAGATGATATCAGTATAAACAGTCAGTGTCAGTCTTTGACACTGTTCAGTTATCGTATGGCTCTGGGTTAAAAACCTTTCTTACATACTATACTTCAAGGTTTTTGTCCGTGATTTGACTGTCCTGAAGCGTCTGCCAGAGGGCGGCGAATCATCTGGGAACCATAAATGTATGTACATATTTTGTGCCAATTTATCCAGCAGATGTTGACATATTTCACTGGAAGATTGAAAACGCTAAGCTGTTGGTAGCGCTAGATGATAGGTTAGTTGGTGACTCATTCATTCTCTATACAAAATGTCATGATAATCCTTTCAATATATAAGATAAGATAAGATAGACTTTATTGATTCCACAATGGGGAAATTCACTTGTCGCAGCAATGCAGCACAACAAATATAAAATATAAATATATATATATATAAAATATAAATAGGATAGAAAAATAAATAGGAAATAGAATAAAAAATACAAAGAGAGTAATAACGGTAATATGTACACTATAAACACTTCTTGCATTTACAGGTGGGGAGAATATATATACTGACATACAGATGAATATATTGAATATAAGATAGCATATTGCACAGGTCACAGTAAAATGTACAGATTAATAAATAAACAACTTGTGCAGAATATGGGCGCCTGGGTAACTCACCAGGTAGAGCAGGCGCCCATATATAGAGATTCGACTCCGCCCTGCGGCCCTTTGCTGCATGTCATTCCCTCTCTACTTTCGTGTCTTCAGCTGTACTATATAAATAAAGGCTGTTGCTGGAATGAAGGACTATATACGCTATAGAATAAACAATATCAAGCCAAAGTGGTGGACCGACCATCCCACCAACATTGCAATTCTTAGGGCCATTTAACCCGGCATCCAAATAGTGAAATAAACTTTCCTCCTGGTAACCTGTCTGCTTTGTTGTGCCTTAGCTTCTTGGCCTGGCTGCTTAAATGTCAAGTCTGGGATCTGTCTTTAGCTAAAACTCACTGTCTAACCTGTACAGTGTGCTCTTTTGGGAAAAGCATTGGTAATGGTCTGTCAGCTTCTGTTTGTACACAGTGCATGATATTACTTATTCAAACACAGTATTCACTGATGGCAGTTACAAACGAACATCCTCCTTGTTTTCATGCTCCAGTTGAAACTAAATATCATGAATAAAAGATAGTAAATCACTCCCTTCTCCCTTCTGTGTTTGCAAGTGATGGTGATGTTAACGGTTTGACAGGTGGCATCTTTGAAATAACTGGGTCACATTAACTATATATGGCTTTCACTTTCTGCACTACATTAGCTCATGGTGTTTGTAACTGGGCTTTAATGTTGCATTAAGCCAAACAAATGCTACTGTAGCTTTCAGTAAAGTCTCTGACCAATTACAGAGCTCACAGCCTCACATTTATACTATGAGTCATGGTCACGTCAATCATACAGCAGCCAACTCACACATACATGAACCATTTAATGCTATTATTGCAGAAACCAAATTTGAAATCAATTTCCAGTCCCATCTGTTGGTTTTACACATTTGTCTCTTATTGGTCGTTACATTTTACTTGTTAGAATTGTTTTTTGTTTTTGCTTGTGAACAGGGCTGAACTATAATTTCAGATTGTGCAGACGTCCTTATAAGTTATTACTGATTACTCTTATAACAACTACATGTACATGTGTCTACTTGTCTACCAGTTAGATACTTGTACAGGTGTAGTCTCGCATTGCAAGACCTTCCTCCACGGAACTGTGGAGGAAGGGCTGGCTAGTCCACACAGCATTCCGGGATGGGACAAAAACGTGCCCTGGTTTATTGCCAGTTCTTTAAACCAATCACAATTGTCTTGGAACGGAGCCACAGTGCCTCTGCAAAATAGCTTTGGGAAGGAACTTGTTTTGGTGGAACATGTGTACATTCAAAAGTTGTTTAGTCGTGCAACAGAAAATTCAGATTGGACAGATAGTCTAGCTAGCTGTCTGGAGAAGTTAACCATAGTCCTCATAAATCCACCAGAGTTTAGAACACCAACACAAAGAAAGAGGAAGGTCGAGGATATCCGGCCGAAAAGAAGAACATCCCGGAAGTTGAACATCGTGGATATAGATTAGTACAGGTGTGACAATGGATGTATTTAAAGGGAAAGGGGGTCCACTGAGGCTGGATATGAAAAACTGCAATTGAAACTGGATCCCAGTCAGCATCTGATGGCTGATGGAGCAGCATCAACTTTGTTTGGGAGTCATCCTCACTGATCAGAACAATGGAGTGTCAATTAGTGTGTGTGTGCGTGTGTGTGTGTGTGTGTGTGTGTGTGTGTGTGTGTGTGTGTGTGTGTGTGTGTGTGTGTGTGTGTGCGTGCGTGCGTGCGTGTGTGTGTGTGTGTGTGTGTGTGTGTGAGTGAATTAGTGTGTGTGCTCCACCTCAGCATTAACATGAGCTGGCAGCTGCCCTGCCTTCTCCACCCTGACATCAGCCTGGGCAGATGTTCCAGGGCTGGGACACTCATGTCTCTCTGTACAGAGGTGTGGAAGTCATTAGAAAGTTGTGGTAATGAAATCCAGGCTAACAGGCATTAGATTGGCTGCTGTTGCCAGGGGGTTTGTTTGCCTTGCTTGACCCACCTGCACATTTACCATCAGAAGAGGCCAACAAGGCTTCTTTTGCTACTGTGCATTTCAGTAGACTTTGCACCAAGATGCTGTTTTATGTTCTGTTCTCTTTTTTCCCTCCTCTTTTGTAAATGCATCACTGTGTCATGAAGAAATGTCAACTCCACCACAGATATTGGATTAGAAAGATGGTCTTCGGTGCAAAGTTAACAGTAGCTAGCTTAGATGTTTATAATGTGAAAAAAAATCTAGAACACAGATGCAATGATGCAGGTTACCATTGATGCAGATGTTACCAATATGTGTCTTATTTATACTCCCTCTGAGTAAATCGAAGTTAAATCTGTGTAGGAAGCCAAGAATTATGTTCTGTAAATGTTGCAATTTGTGGTTGATCTGACATGTGGTTATGATACCTTTATTTAGTGGATAACATGACTTATACCATTTTCCCACCAAAAGTTGTATGTATATGCAGGTTTTTTTAAACACGGGGAAAACCTGCTAAAAATAGTCGATTGACTGCTTTCCCATTGCCAGTAGAGTATGCACAAGCTCTGCTTTTCCTCAAAAGAGATACACTACTCTTACAACTCTTATTTTTTTATATCTGTTATTTATTTCTGTCTCTCTTTCAAACTTGGTGGCAACTGATTTGATGTTGGATCGCTACTTGGGCGGCGACGGACAGAATTTGTGGCCGAGATGACAGAAGTTACGCATGTCACAGCATCGCGCCGGAAAGAGGCAGAAAATGAGCATATCTACCCGGGTATCCTGTTTCCTTCACTACCCAGCGGGCACCTTGATATCAATTTGATGTCAAATATTAGTCAAGACTTGATCAAGATGCTGTATAACATAATTTTATATTCAGTTTGGATGCAAATTTCTTCCAGTGGTAATTGGGTGAAATGGGAAGTTAACCCAACAGTGAAATTGGTTTAATGTATATGTAGGCCATTATGTTTGACGTTCAATTTATGTCAAATCAATGTGTGATTTTCCACGACAAATTGATGTCATATAGACATCACATTGACATCAATGATCCATCCATCCATCGTCGTCCGCTTATCCGTGGTCGGGTCGCGGGGGGGAGCAGCTCCAGCAGGGGACCCCAAACTTCCCTTTCCCGAGCCACATTAACCAGCTCTGACTGGGGGATCCCGAGGCGTTTCCAGGCCAGGTTGGAGATGTAATCCCTCCACCTAGTCCTGGGTCTTCCTCGAGGTCTCCTCCCAGCTGGACGTGCCTGGAACACCTCCCTAGGGAGGCGCCCCGGGGGCATCCTTACCATATGCCCGAACCACCTCAACTGGCTCCTTTCGACCTCACGGATGACTGAGCTTCTCACCTTATCTCTAAGGGAGACGCCAGCCACCCTCCTGAGGAAACCCATTTCGGCCGCTTGTACCCTGGATCTCGTTCTTTCGGTCATGACCCAGCCTTCATGACCATAGGTGAGGGTAGGAACGAAAACTGACCGGTAGATTGAGAGCTTTGCCTTCTGGCTCAGCTCTCTTTTCGTCCCAACGGTGCGATAAACTGAATGTAATACCGCCCCCGCTGCACGGATTCTCCGACCAATCTCCCGCTCCATTGTCCCCTCACTCGCAAACAAGACCCCAAGGTACTTAAACTCCTGCACTTGGGGTAAGGACTCATTCCGTACCTGGAGAAGAGTTTATATCCAATTTCAAAAATAAACTAGAACTGCAAGCAGTTATGACGGGGTCCAAGCCACTGATGCAGTCGCCCCCGATGCCCCAGGGAGCGCACGAAAGCGGAACCTAAAGCCTGACGGTGGGAAGGCAAACGTCGGTAAATATCGAGAGGTGTGAGCCACAAGGTCTGCGGTACGTTGCTGTTGCAAATATCCCATCAACATTGATAGAGCAAAAGGGACTAAACTGGTCCACGTTGACTGTAGCGCCCCCTAAAGGCCGATCTGTGCTAAATCTGGTACAGAGCCTCAGTGCAGCATTTCGCACAAGCACCCCAAGTTTCGCCTTGATAGCTTGTACTGTGGCCGAGATATTGCAACTGCAAATTTTCCATTTAAATGCATTGAGTTATTTGCCAAAAAACAAACCTTTATTATAGCACCCCCTAATGTCCAATCTTTGCCAAATTTGGACAAAAGCATTGTAGTGGGATGTTGAAAAAGGTTCACAAAGTGTGTGTCTTCATAGTTAGCTAGTCAAATTTGTGCGTAATATGCGCAACTTTTCGTCAAATCGGTCTGGAGTTGCTACCTGCCAAGTTTCGTGCAGATCGGTGGTACAGTCTAGGAGGAGTTAAAAAAAGTAGGTTTTTGATCAATCACGATTTTTCATGCCTAAAAGTCTCGGTGGAAATGGGCTATATCTGGAGATTCAGTTTGATCCTGGGAATGCGTGGATATGTGTATTTTTTTATGTGTGATGTACAGTTTGGAAGTTATAGGGTCAAACGTGTTTATTCTGCTATAGTGCCACCTAGTGGTGGAAGTGGGTCAATTGTTGGGCCTGAGGTCCTTGCGGAGTTTTGGACCAGTCCTGAAAATGGCACCCGCCCACCATGTACGGTTTAGGCTGTAGCGCAACTTTTACACGGAGAATAATAATAATAATATGGAAAATAACAATAACAATAGGGTTTCACAGCCCTGCTGTGCAAACGGCGTAGCTTTTGCTACCGGCATTTCTTCCAGACTTGGGCTTGGACCCCTAATTAAACATCAATAATTTGTGATTAGCATAAGTTCTTTAGTACTTAGCAGTCTTCATGGTTTAAAAGATGGAGACAGCTTAAAGCCCAAAAGGACGCTGTGTTGGCTAATTTCCTCCTGAACACATGAGCATTAGCTTCAGTGTGTGTCTGTCCGTGGGATGGAGAGGATGGTGAGGTTGTTGTGTTTTTTAGCAGTTCCTACCGTAATTCTAAGCCTAGGAAGTGTGTCTGTATGTCAGGTGTAGAGGACAGCAAGGTTGTTATGTTTTTAGCGGTTCCTACCATAATTCTAAACTGAAAAAGTTTAGAATTATGGTAGGAACCTCCTACTCCGCTGTGCTGGGAAGTAATGTCTGGCTATTTGAGAGAAGCGTCTAGCAACATTGTTGTCAATACTGCGGTCTCAGCCTGGCAACTTCTGTGAACTTCAGAATCTGGGGAGGAGGGGGCGGGGGAGACGACTTTCCAGTATTTCGAATTTGTACTGCAGTAACTATTTCAAACACTAGCTGTCAAGTGTTACATATTGCACCTTTAAGATGAAAACACGGACAACAGATTGGTGGAACATTTGCACACCGCAAAAGAAAACGCCACATTCAATATTTAATGAAGTTAAATGTTTACACAATACAATAATGTGAGCTATTTAAATTAGCTGGATACATGGTAAACCTCATTTGCTCTTATCAGTGTATCACCATGTGTACTTTGTCCACAGCAATCCCACCAATCGGTACCAAAACGTTCCAGTTAGATAGTAAATGCCGTAAACATATTCTTTGTAAATACCAAGCAGGCGTGCCTTGTTGCACGATCCAAATTTTCTTCAAAACATGCCATTTTCAGCGTGTAGCTTGCTAGCTAGAAGTTTGTTGTTGTTTCCCAAAGCGAAGGGAGTTTGAAGTGAGGGGCAAAGCCTGACATCCATGCTTTATCCTAGAAATGTACTTCCAATTGATACAGACTAATACACAAATAGAGAGCAAGAAGGACTAGGCAAATATAAATATATAATGAACCTATGGTTATGGTATTTTGACAGCAGGAGGGCTGTTTCCTGCTGGAAATGCCCCGCTAGTCAAGCACAACCTGAAATTTAGAGGAAGCAACATGCAAGCATTACTAATATCATTGACTTAAACCTGGATTGATAGTATTATATGAACATAATGGTGTCATGTGAGTCAACCACTCCAAAATCTGTTCAAAAGAGTAGTCACAGGCTTGCTTGTTTTGGTGTTTGTAAAGCATGGTTCACATTAGAAAAAGTTCCTTTTTCCTTTTTTTATTTTCTGATGCACCCTCCTACAAAATCATCCCAGTAGTTGAGAATTATTTTTCATTTCCAAATAGAGCTATTTATGTTATGTTGTAAAGATTACAGTCTTTTTTCATATCGCAATATATATCGCGATATATATTGTGCAGCCCTAGTACAAACCCCCACAGCTGAAATCTTTTGCATCAAGTCCAATACTACCATCAACATTAATGAATGTTAATCTAGTTATAGTGTGTTGATCAGATGCTATCTTAGCATTTTGTAAAGAGATAATGCAACATTACTTTAAAAAATAATTGAACAAATTGAACAATTGAACTCTGAGTTTTTTTTTTTAACTATATCCTCCCACCCACTACCAAAAAGAAGAGGCTCCTGCTTCTCTGACAGTATTGGGGTCAAAGTGTCCCGAGTCTTGTATGCTCTCAAAACAGTGAACGAGATCCTCTCTGTGCTCAAAAACAGTATTGATGGCATGGCTATGAAAGTTACATCTGATGTTGCTGGATCGTGGCAGTCTATGTGCAACCATTTTATCCAGAAAACATGTCTGCTTGGGTGACTTGGGGAAAAAAAGCTGGCAAATCCACCAATGTTAGAAAAATAAAATAAAATTCTCAGGAGCCGGAACTTGTGCTGGAGGTGGAGAGCTACCAATTAGATCTGGTGGGCTTACCTCTACACACAGTCTCGGTTCTGGAACCATATTCCTGGATAGGGGTTGGACTCTTTTCTTCTCCGGAGTTGCCCAGGGTATGAGACGCCGGGCGGGTGTGGGGATACTCACAAGCCCCCGGCTGAGCGCCACTACGTTGGAGTTCACCCCAGTAGACGAGAGGGTCGCCTCCCTACGCCTACGGATTGTGTTGGGGAAAACTCTTACTGTTGTTTGTGCATATGCACCAAACAAAAGCTTGGAGTATCAGCCTTCTTGGAGACCTTGAATGGAGTCCTGCATGGGGCTCCAGTGGGGGACTCCATAGTTCTGCTGGGGGACTTCAATGTGCACGTGGGCTGGTCATGGATTGCCTATAACGAACACCATGTTCAAACATAGGGATGCTCATAAGTGTACTTGGTACCAGAGCACCCTGGGCCGAAGGTCAATGATCGATTTTATAATTGTTTCATTCATATAATTGTTTCATCTGAGGCCATATGTTTTGGACACTCGGGTGAAGAGAGGGGCGGAGCTGTCAACCAATCACCATCTGGTGGTGAGTTGGGTCAGGGGGTGGGGGAAGACTCTGGACAGACCTGGTAAGCCCGAGCAGGTAGTGCGGGTAAATTGGGATCGTCTGGAGGAGGCCCCTGTCTGACAGAGTCTTTCCGGGATATGTTATCCCGAAGGGCTGCAGCCTCTGCCATGAAAGAGGCAAAGCAGCGGGTGTGGGAGAAGTTCGGAGGAGACATGGAGAAGGACTTTCGGTCGGCACCAAGGTGCTTCTGGAAAACCGTTCGCCACCTCAGGAGGGGGAAGTGGGGAACCATCCAAGCTGTGTACAGTAAGGATGGGACGCTGTTGACCTCAACTGAGGAGGTAATAGGGTGGTGAAAAGGGCACTTTTAGGAACTCCTAAATCCAACTAATACGCCCTCTATGTCAGAGGCAGAGCTGGAGGATGATGGGGGATTGTCGTCAATTTCCCTGGTGGAAGTCGCTGAGGTAGTCAAACAACTCCACAGTGGCAAAACC
This sequence comes from Gymnocephalus cernua, assembly GCA_023631565.1. NCBI lineage: Eukaryota > Metazoa > Chordata > Actinopteri > Perciformes > Percidae > Gymnocephalus > Gymnocephalus cernua. Next base: position 33,494,074 of record CM042426.1, on the reverse strand, counting down.
CTGGGGATTGTTGAGATCCATCCAGAAATGCTGAAAGCTCTGGGTGTGGAGGGGCTGTCTTGGTTGACACACCTCTTCAACATTGCGTGGAAGTTTGGGACAGTGCCTAAGGAGCGGCAGCCAAGGGTGGTGGTTCCCCTGTTCAAAAAGCGAGACCAGAGGGTGTGTGCCAATTACAGGGGTATCACACTTCTCAGCCTCCCTGGTAAAGTCTACTCCAAGGTGCTGGAAAGGAGGGTTGAAGAGGAAAAATGCGGATTCCGTCCTGGTCGTGGAGCAACGGACCAGCTCTTCACTCTCGCAAGGATCCTGGAGGGAGCCTGGGAGTATGCCCAACCGGTCTACATGTGTTTTGTGGATCTGGAGAAGGCGTATGACCGGGTTCCGTCGGGAGATACTGTGGGAGGTGCTGCGGGAGTATGGGGTGAGAGGGTTCCTTCTCAGGGCCATCCAATCTCTGTATGACCAAAGCGAGAGCTGTGTCCGGGTTCTTGGCAGTAAGTCGGACTCGTTTCAGGTGAGGGTTGGCCTCCGCCAGGGCTGCGCTTTGTCACCAATCCTGTTTGTAATATTTATGGACAGGATATCGAGACATAGTCGGAGTGGGGAGGGGTTGCGGTTCGGTGGGCTGGGGATCTCATTGCTGCTCTTTGCAGATGATGTGGTCCTGATGGCATCATCGGCCTGCGACCTTCAGCACTCACTTGATCGGTTCACAGCCGAGTGTGAAGCGGCCGGGATGAGCATCAGCACCTCTAAATCTGAAGCCATGGTTCTCAGCAGGAAACCAATGGAGTGCCTACTCCAGGTAGGAAATGAGTCCTTACTTAAGTGAAGGAGTTCAAATACCTTGGGGTCCAGTTCGCGAGTGAGGGGACAATGGAGCGGGAGATTGGTTGGAGAATCGGCGCAGTGGGTACGGTATTACATTCAATTTATTGCACCGTTGTGATGAAAAGAGAGCTGAGCCAGAAGGCAAAGCTCTCGATCTACCGGTCAATTTTCGTTCCTATCCTCACCTATGGTCATGAAGTCATGACCGAAAGAGATAGGGTGAGAAGCATAGTCATCCGTGAGGAGCTCAGAGTAGAGCCACTACTTGTTTGTGTCAAAAGGAACCAGTTGAGGTGGTTTAGGCATCTGGTAAGGATGCCCCCTGGGCGCCTCCCTAGGGAGGTGTTCCAGGCACGTCCAGCTGGGAGGAGGCCTCGTGGGTAGACCCAGGACTAGGTGGAGGGATTATATCTCCAAGCTGGCCTGGGAACACCTCAGGATCCCCCAGTCGGAGCTGGTTAATGTGGCTCTGGAAAGGGAAGTTTGGGGTCCCCTTCTGGAGCTGCTGCCCCTGCGACCAGACCCCGGATAAGCGGACAAAGATGGATAGACTTATTTTGGGGAGAATAAAATTACTCTGGGCTGAGATTTCCTAGTAACCTTACCAAAAAGGCTCAGGATGCTGTAAATGTTGGTATAATATGAAAATGGGCTGGTGGGCTGTTAGCGTCACACACACATCTCGTCTTCATATCAGAAACAAGGAAATGATCAACCCCTTCTCACTGCTTGGTCAGTGGCTCACAGAGGGCGGTTGAAGTCATGGGAAACTTCAGGTTATTGGTCAAATTTGAGGAAAGGTTGCGGTGATTGGTCAAAATTGTGAGTTGCACCAAATTCATGGTGATTGGTTGAATTCACGTGAATTGGCGCAATCGCAACATTGCGAAATCCTGGAGGGACTGATTATCAGGTTGAGCTGATCTGCGTAGCAGTGGAACAAATGGGCAATTCCCTCATCATGCTGGCCCCATCATATGCCTGGCAGATGAGCTTACTTTTCTGATCCTCAGGAAGGATAGTAGTAAGACGCTCTTTTGTGCAGTAGCAATGGACTCAGCTGTAGCTGACTGCAGAGGGATGAACTCAAAAAATCTATCTTTCCTGCATGTTGTTTTGGTCGGCTCCACAAAATGTCACACAGTTTATTGTCCTGGACAGTATGTGTTGATTGTTTGTCACCTCTTCATTGTGCCTTCTAATACCAATCCTGTATCCTTCATCTAGTTGTTCAGCAAAGCTAACTTTGCCCAAAAACGTTAGCTTCATGCTATTATCAAGATGTCTGCGGCTACTTTGATGACGTTTGCATTTTCAGAGATATGTTTTAGGTCTCTTTCCCCCGTTGTCCTCTAAAACCTCAGTAAACAGTAAGTAAAACACTTACTTACACTTACACTTACACAAAAGTAAAACTTTTAAATAAAAGACAGGGAAAGCAAAAAAAAGGCATTGCTAACATCACATCCAGCCAGCCAACTCCGTTTCTCATAACAAGCGTGGGTGAAGCTCCAGGTGAAGCTTTGTCCTCTGTCACTGGCCTGCTGCAGGATTTGTAAATCAGGTTGGTCCGGTCCTTTATCCTTTCTTTTTCTTCCAGCAAACGTCTTGTGAAAGGTTTTTGTTGTAAATCAATGACAGAATTTGGTTTAACTGCTGCCATTATCTCTATGAATGTGATCTGTGTCACTGTGTGATTTGTCAGCCTAGCAATGTTTTGGCGGAGTGACGGTAGCGCTTGCGCAGTAGCGGCCAAGAGCATAAAGTTGAATGACAGGTGTCGAGAACCAATCAGATTGGATAAAATAACATGTATCAAATTCTGATTCGCCAGGGAGGCAGCGAGGTGCACCAGGAGAAGAATCTTTAAGAAACCAATTAGAGACCAGCTTCAGATCGCATGCTTGCCTAAAGTTTTAGGACTCAGATAGACATCCATCTGTCCAGCGTCTTTGCCCATGAAACCGCATGAAACATATTGAAACAGAAAATAGTTAACTGATTAAAGCCAGTTTTTATTAAATGCTGAGGTTCTTACTACCAGCCGGCACATTGTATGAGTAAACAATTTTATTTCATTTTTATTTTTATTTCATTTTTGTATACATTTATATTTCTGGAATGTTGATGGGGGCGCCACCCTCTTTTGACAAGCCGCCACTTGCCTCCTCTATTTTTTGCGTGATACGCGAGCGTATGTGTCAAGCCAAGCAAGTAATCACATACAGGAAGACCACAGTGCAGCCAGATACTTTACAAAAATAAAACATTTCAAAATAAAACATCTAGGATCATGGTGATTTTGGCTGTCTTGATTTCTTAAAGCGAGACACGCGATCAGGTACACAGAGAGATAGACCGATGGACAGACAGAGAGAGAAACACACACAAACATACACAACCGGTGTTTTCCAGCTGCTACTCTCCCAGTTATTTCAGACAGCTTAAGAGATCTTTCAGGTGGTTAGGAGTTACCAGTAGGGACTTGTGATGCCACTGAGGAGACAGAGACGTGCACAAATCTTTCAGGAGAGGAAGAATGTTTTCGAAATCTTTGATGACGAGCAGTTAATCAAACTGTATCTTTTGGACAGAACAGGCATAAAATGTCATACAATCAAGGCTATATATATGAAGGTCAATAAAAGCACAGCAGTTTAAAATAAAATATGTATGTAATATATGTAATTAAATAAATAAATATATTTATCTTTCATTTCCAATGTGTATATCATAATGTATTCTCTTGAAAATTCTTTATTGAGAAATGTGTGTTGAATGTAAACTCCTCTTAGGAATTTCACCATTCAATGTGAATGTATCTGAGAATATTGTTAAATAAGGAAATCTATTTAGTGATTGATCCATGCCTATGTCATCATCCAAAATCCCCTTAGTGGCACAGCAAAGTCGTAAATCATCTCTAAGACTGACATTTAAGATATAGACTTACACTTCATTTAAATTACGACTGAGATGCTTGATAACTGTTAAGCGCAGTTTGAGCCAAGAACTTTTTTACTCTTAAGTCAATTCTTAGCAGTGTTCTTGTGCTTGCGAACCCCAGTTACATGTTCAAAGGGCTTAAAACAGGTTTAATATCCTGTGTCGCTGTCACCAATGCTATGCACCTGTAACCCATTTAAGGAAAGGGTTAACAGAAATGTGGTGTTGGCCAATCGAAGGTAGTTGTGCCAAACTCCCACCTTTGGCTGAGTCTTTGGCAGGAGTGCGGTTGTGAAGTTTAACGTTGGTAGTCCCCAGAGAAGAAGTTGGTAATTTCATGGCGCAGATTAGAAACCAAATTGAAACGTAAGCAAATAAAATTGCTGAATGTTAGAACATTGTGTCAAATTGGTCGTTATTACTGTGACTTGTGAAGAGTTCCATCATGTTAATAGTGTCAAAAAACGTTAGCTGACGTTGTTGTTCAGTAGCTAGCTCAGAGATTATCGGCTAATGAAATTATTGATTTAGCAGGGAGGGTTAACATTTTTGCAAGGCAGTGTATCTGTGTCACATTTTCATTAGGGGCTGAGCCCCCCTAAAGGTCTGATCCTAGAATCGCCCCTGGTGTAAAGTGAAATATATTTAACATGTCAGTATTTTATTTCATCGCCAAAGCGCTATTTCCTGTGTATGTGTAAACAGTATATGGTAGTTGGCTGTTAGCTAGTAGGCAGAATACACCACCCTGTCAGATTACTGGTCATATGACACATGCATCTTTAATCCTTATTATGTAACACTAATGTCACATATAATCAATTAATGAGGATGCCATCATGAACATTTAATATATTATTGATGACGTTTTTATTATTGAAAGCCTGTAGCTTTAGCTTGTTGTTGTTCTATAAGATGATGATTTTACTATTGTTTTGAGTGTGATGTCACTTGTCACTGTCTTTGTTCTATAGACCCTTTGCAAACACGTGACCACGACCACATGACGACGCCAATGGACGGCAAAACCACCGGAAGCACAAGCTAAACAGTGTAGTAGACGAGCGGAAAGTTTCATTAGTTTCAATCAGTTTGAAATAAATAACAGTAAATAAACTGTGATAATGATACTATCTTGTTCTTCATGGCATAGAGCTGTATTTGGAGAAGTTGGATACCGACCCTTAACCGTGGATTTCCACCGGCTGCGGAACTGCTGCGGAACGGCTCCGCTGCGGAACGGCTCCGTGGTCCGCCGTCCGTCAATACCCACTGGATCCGGAGTTGTTGCGGAACGGCTGCGGCCAGGACTGACAGCTGTAGTCACGAGGACCCACTAGATCTTGCGAATTCACGCAGAATAGAACCACAAAACCACCAACAGTTTGTTTCTATTCCGAGGAGTAGAGAGGAAACAACTCCGTGCTGTGTTTTCAAGGTGTAGTCAAGGGATATATGATCCGCCGTGAGCACGGTGTATTTTATTTAGAAAATTAACCAGATGTTTTATTTTGTTTCTGTGCTCGACTTCCTGTCCCGCACTATCTGCCGTGTGCTGAATTGCTTCGGAGCTCTCCGGCGTCCGGCAAAAATAGAAGCTCTGCGTATCTGATCCGGAGGGCTGCGGACCGCTGGAGCTGTGCCGGAGTCGGAACGCAGACGTTACGCAACAGGCGGAAATACACACATTGACTAGAATGGAAACCGATTGACTCCGCCGACGTTCCGGAGCCGTTACGCAGCAGTTACGCAGCCGGTGAAAATCCACGGTAAGGGATTTTTATGGTTGTGCGGAGGCTCCACACAGAGCTTTCGCCGTAGCCTACGCCGTGGCCTGATGTTTTATACTTGTGCGCTGGTGTGTGCGTGGAGCCGGCATGTGTGTGTGTGTGTGTGTGGGTGGGCAGTGTGTTTTAGAGCGAGGAGGAAGTGAGAGAGTGACGCCGATTAGCTCCGGAGCGAGTAGCGACTCTGGAGTCATAGTGAGAGAAACAAAGGGTCTCCCCTGTTCTTTCTGACCACGGTGGGAAACCTGGAGCAGGAAAAGTTAGCCCTCTCCTTGATTTCATGTTGTTTATGGTGAAGGAGAACCAGGAAATGAGCCGGGTGAAATGTAACGCTACCAAGCCACGGCTGAGAGACGTGCGCCGCTGCGACATGCGCCGCTTGCGACATGCGCCGCTTGCGACATGCGCCGCTTGCGACGCGTAGTTGCATTTTTCGCCGTCGATTCTACGCACAAGTATAAATTAAGCTTTACCATCTTCCTCCCTCCGTTTTCAGGCATCTCATTAAATTGCCGAGTCTGCCCGACATCAGTCAACACGATCTGTACCACTATGTGGTAAATGGGATATCCCCATACACTGGTGCTGATCTCAAAGCTTTTAAACACATGGAGGATTATGGCGTTTCATAACACCAAGCTGTCCTGCTACCGAGCTGCTCTGAGCCAAGCCAACTAGCTAGCTACTGAATAACACAGCAAGGCAAGGCAACCTCTGAGCAGGCTAGTGTATTTCAACAGCTGACTTTGGTTATAAATAACACAAGTTATCTTGGAAGCTAACGTTAGCTAGCAATCACCTGTTGAGCTCCATGCAAAGTATGCAGCCAGCAGCAAAGACAAACTCCCAAAAGATCCACATAAAGTCAAACTGAAGGGAAGTTGTGCACCATTCAAATACAAAGACAAACGGAGTTGGTGTGGTCTGTTGTTGTTATCACTTGAAGATAGTTAAACTTAACTAACCTAACTAAATAGAAGCGGTTTAGGCAGGCTAATGCGCTAGCATTACGTGGCTAATAGTTAGCTAGTTCTACGTTAAAGGAGAATTCTGGTCGATTTCAACCCGTAGCTCTGTTGTTTGTAAATTAGGAGTGCTGTTAGTAGTGAAAAAAACGAAAACAATCGGTGCTGCCTACACCGTGTTATCCCCCTACTCGCTTTAACACCTAACAGGCTTAAACAGTGTTTTTAGCCTCTAAAGATGCTTGAAATGTCATTACAAGTGCTTACCCATGTGCAGTTATTCCTTATGAGTGAACACAGCGAATTTGACTGCAGTAGATGTGACAGAAAGGCATAAAAGTTGTGTTAATCCATACCTCTGGTTATTTCCTGATTTCTGGTTGAAGCCCACACTAATCGATTGCCGAACTCATACAATCCAATAATCCAAAACGGATTTTTTCCTTAGTAATGACTAGTAGCAACATGCTGGAACCTGACACCACACAGAGAGTTAAAAAATTCAAGAGCTATCAGGCATGCGCAGGTCGCTAGGCAACAGACACAGAGGGCCAGATGTACGTACATTTGCGAACGTAGCGTTATCAGCGCCATGGCTCACCCGCAGATAGCGAACGCAATGATACCATAGTTTACGCCATATTTACCAAACCTGCAGGTCATCCGTAATTAGCGCCTTTCTCCGCCCACTATACCGTAAACTGTAAGTACTTGTGCTATGATACGGCTGAGTGCAGACTGCGATATTCCCACTGCTGATGCTATGACTGTTTGAAATTATCCTGATGTCAATATTTGTAATGTAGCGAGGAGTTTAACAACTGCTGGAATGTGAACTCTGAGTCGGAGATTCGATGTCATCTTTGATTTCTTCCAGTAACTGTAATCTTGCATGGCTGCTTAATCTGTGATCCTTGTGGCAAAACTCCTTTCAGCTCGTCTCCTTGGCCTATGTCTTCGTCATGCTGGGATTACTGCTGTCATTTTACCAGGAGGCATATGTGAGGAAACTCGCTTCCAGGTTTACACCTGCTTTTAAGAGGCGGAGAATTTTCACCGCAAAATAGAGGCGCGCTATTACTGGCGGTTTTTGTACATACCGCGGAATACGTAATTAAGCGCTCTTTACGCTTCCCCTCCCATCTCTTTACGGTAAACTCCCACTTTCCCCGCGACCCTCCCATGAATAAATATGCATGACACGAAAAACGCAATTTGCCCTTTTCAGCTCCCACAACATGCAGTTTGCGCTTTTACATCATTGCGGCCTGTTTGTACATACCTCGCCATGATTTTACGCGCACGTTGCGACACAAATACGCCTGAAGTGGGCGCAAAAGCGTTAGTACATCTGGCCCAGACTGTCAGCTGAGAGAGAGAGAGAGAGAGAGAGAGAGAGAGAGAGAGAGAGAGAGAGCGCTTTAGGATAATAGACATTGTGTCAGTGGTTTTAGAATATCATAGTTCATCTCAATCCAATGTGGAACAGACGGAGGAGGTTTTGGAGTTCGATGGTCGGGGTTATCTATTCAAACGTGAATATAGCTACAGACGAAGAGTTATTGGCACAAGATGTTGTCGAGAGAAGGGCAGAAACAGAGCTTCAAGGCCACGACGTGCGGGGACATGGTGGTGCTCCTGTGGGTACTGTATCGCAATGACCACTGAGGAAGAAAGCCTGTTTCGCCCATACAGAGAGGTTTCCCCATCTGATCTATAAGGATGTTTTGGAAACAGGTTTTTTTGTCGCAAAAGTAAATTGGAAGAAGCAGCCTAAACCGGACGGACCTGACAGCCAGCTGTCTAATGAGTGAGTACCATGCCCAGACGCTCGGTCTGGGCACAGGTACAACCCCAAATCAGAAAAAGTTGGGACAGTATGGAAAACACAAATAAAAAAAGAAAGTAGTGATTTCTAAATGTACTTTGACTTGTATTTCATTGTAGACAATGTGAACACAAAATATTTCATGTTTTGTCTGGTCAACTTAATTTCATTTGTAAATATACATCCTTTCCTGTCATTCAGACCTGCAAGACATTCCAAAAAAGGCTGGGACAGGAGCAATTTAGGGCTAGTAATCACGTAAATTGGTTAAATAATGATGTGATTTGAAACAGGTGATCTCAACAGTTGATTGTAATTATGATTTGGTACAAAAGCAGCATCCAAGAAAGGTCTAGTCCTTTAGGAGCAAAGATGGGCCGAGTATCGCCAGTTTGCCAACAAATACGTGAGAAAATTATTGAAATGTTTAAAAACAATGTTCCTCAAAGAAAGATAGGAAAACATTTGCTCATTTCACCTTCAACAGTGCATAACATAATTAAAAGATTCAAGGAATGTGGAGGAATTTCAGTGCGTAAAGGACAAGGGCGCAAGCCTAAGCTGAACAGCCGTGATCTCCGATCCATCAGGCGGCACTGCATCAAGAATCATCATTCATATATAATCACCACATGGGCTCAGGACTACTTTGGCAAACCTTTGTCAAGTACCACAATACGTAGTTACATCCACAAATGCCAGTTAAAACTGTACTCTGCCAAAAGGAAGCCCTATGTTAACAGTGTCCAGAAGCGCCGTCGACTTCTCTGGGCTCGGAGGCATCTGGGATGGACCATCACACAGTGGAAACGTGTACTGTGGTCAGATGAATCAGTGTTTCAGGTATTTTTTGGGAGAAATGGACGCAGTGTGCTCCGGACCAACGAAGAAAAGGATCATCCAGACTGTTACCAGCAACAAGTCCAAAAACCAGGGTCTGTCATGGTATGGGGTTGTGTCAGTTCCCTTGGCAAAGGTAACTTGCACTTCTGTGATGGCACCATTAATGCTGAAAAGTACATAGAGATTTTGGAGCACAATATGCTGCCTTCAAGAAGACATCTTTTCCAGGGACGTCCATGCATATTTCAGATAATGCAAAACCACATTCTGCACACATTATAAAGTCCTGGCTGTGGAGGAAGAGGATACGGGTACTTGACTGGCCTGTCTGCAGTCCCGACCTGTCTCCAATAGAGAATGTGTGGTGCATTTTGAAGCGCAAAATGCGACAACGAAGACCACGTATTGTTGCCCACCTTAAGACTTGTTTGCATCAAGAATGGGACAAAATTACACCTGAAACACTTCATCACTTGGTGTCTTCAGTCCCTAAACGTCTTTTAAGTGTTGTGAAAAGGAATGGCAACATTACAAAGTGGTAAATGCTTTACTGTTCCAACTTTTTTTGAAATGTGTTGCAAGAACCAAAATAGGAATTTTGTTGTTTTGGAAAAAAAAACCCAATAAAAATCACGAGGAACACATTAAATTATGTGCTGTTGTATTGTCTGCAATGAAGTACAAGTCAAAGTACATTTAGAAATCACTACTTTCTTTTTTTATTTATGTTTTCCATACTGTCCCAACTTTTTCTGATTTGGGGTTGTAGTTTGTACCCATTCCACGAAAAGTAAACTGGTACGGCTCCCTTCTTCAGCCTCTTCAACCCACTGGCAGTCACATTAAAACCAGTCTGCTTAAAATGCCGACTAGAGACCCGGGTGTTTTTGGTTGGGTTGAAGTCATCCCTCCTGATCTTCTGCATCCACTCAGCCCATACCGCAGCGTCAACAGGGAATGCATGAAAGCTGAATTCTTCGATGTAACGTGACAATACGGTACATAACGACACACAACAATGAAGTGCTGAGGCTGTCACCCTCTGAAAGGCAAGTCGCCTCTCTTGAATCCTAAAAATGATCTCTCTGGTAATGGAACTCGGTCGCTGTTGTCTCTTCACCTAGTGTTCACAGCACGATTCTTTCTAACATTCGGGCTGCAGCAGAGAAGCTGCATAGCTTTGCAATTATTGGTATTTTTAGCCCAATAACCGCTGTTTTAATCAACATTTATTCACAAGATCTTATCATGGTTTATATGTATTTCTTTTAATGTTATTATTTCGGTCTTATTGCCAGGGAAGCTGGATTGCTTTGTTGTTTATTGATATTTTTTTAAACTATAACGCTACATCTATCAACATTTATTTAGATGTTATCATGGTATTCATGTCTTTATTTTAATAATATTATTTTGGTCTTATTACCAATGAAATATTACAGTATGCTGTAAGACAGAACACTACGATATGGGCCGAGCTGGGCGCATTCAAAGCCGATAAACCACAATGCAACGTGGGTATTCATATCAGAGAATCGGACAGCGATCAGCAGGTCTTTAAAGGTGCAGTAGGTAAGACTTATAAAACTGCCTTGAAAGCCTCCTGGGTTGCTAAAATTTATCACAACAAACAATGGATCACGAGCCAAAGATTATATTCAGCCTTTTCCTTCTTCTCGAACAATATATTTCTTTTTTACCAATTAAAGGCAATACATGTTGATAACATATTTCAAAATAGTTTAAAAGAGTTATCACCATTCTTCAAGGATGCACTGAAAGCTTGGTTGAATTTCCAGTACCATCCTCCAGATACAATTCAAGATATTCAGACACAGTTGCTATGGATGAATTCAAACATTACAGTTGGAGACAAGCCATTGTTGTGGGAGGAATGTGTCAGAAATGGGTTAATTTTTGTCAATGACCTTTTAGATTTATCTGGAGATTTTCTTTCTTATGAAAACTTGAGAATTAGTTTTAGCATTTCTCTCGATCGGTTACAATTCAACCAGCTGATTTTTGCAATTCCTAAAACTTGAAAAATAAAACCTGTTTTGGGAAGATGAATTTAATGATCCAATTTTGTGGAAAGATTACTTTAGAACAATTTATAGAACTACAATTGATTCATATTCCAGAATATTTCAACTTAAAATCTTTTATAAAATTATTGCAAGAAAAAGCTTGTCTTGTTATTTTACTGTAATAAAAGAAAAAAAAAAAAAAAAAAAAGACTTACCATGGATTTCCACAGGCTGCGTAACTGCTGCGGAACGGCTCCGCTGCGGAACGGCTCCGTGGTCCGCCGTCCGCCGTCCGTCAATACCCACCGGATCCGGAGTTGTTGCGGAACGGCTGCGGCCAGGAATGACAGCTGTAGTCACGAGGACCCACTAGATCTCGCGAATTCACGCAGAATAGAACTACAAAACCACCAACAGTTTGTTTCTATTCCGAGGAGTAGAGAGGAAACAACTCTGTGCTGTGTTTTCAAGGTGTAATGAAGAGAAATATGATCCGCCGTGAGCACAGTGTATTTTATTTTGAAAATGAACCGGATGTTTTATTTTGTTTCTGTGCTCGACTTCCTTTCCCGCACTATCTGCCGTGTGCTGAATTGCTGCAGAGCTCTCCGGCGTCCGGCAAAAATAGAAGCTCTGCGTATCTGATCCGGAGGGCCGCGGACCACCGGAGCTGTGCCGGAGTCGGAACACAGACGTTATGCAGCTGGTGGAAATACACACATTGACTAGAATGGAAACCGATTGACTCCGCCGACATTCCGGAGCCGTTCCGCAGCAGTTCCGCAGGCGGTGCAAATCACCAGTTATGTTCCAGTAGAACTACATGAAGCAGGTAAGTTAAAAACAATCTGGCTCCTCTGGCACCATCTACAGCCTGTAGTGCGATTTGCAAAAATCCACCTGTTCAGATGCACCAATCAGGGCCGGGGGGGGGGGGGGGGGGGGTGTCTAACTTGCGCAGTGCACTGCGCATGCACACGGGGGGAGGAGCTTAGGACACCGTTTTGGGCTTTAGCAGAAAAGGGGGAGGGACTGAGAAGTTGTTAAAAAAATTGGCTAAGTCCTGGATCTTCTACCTACCTACAGCACCTTTGAACGACAGTATTGCTTCAATGTCCATACTAAATCAGTGTTTTTTCACCAGTAACAGTTTTGTTCCAGTAGTTAAGCACTGTAATAATGTAAAAATCAGCGGAATACTCTGGAAGGGACGTAGTAATTACCGCTCCGCACCTGTGAAAGATTGCTGTACGTTGTACGTGATCATTTATACAATAAAAAATACCAATAATGAAAAAATTTTATGCTAAGCACTTTGATTTGCCTTGTCACAGAAAAATACTATCTAAAAAACCTAGTCCAGTGTTTAGAAATACAGTCTAATGGCTTGTTTGACAAATGTGCATTTGTTTTGACTAGTACTGTTGTGAAAAACAAAAAATAAACTATTTACAAAGAGAAGCATTTTTTATTTTATTTTCCATGCATCATTTTTATTTTCAAATTTTTTCGGTTGATGAATGTTAATAGCAAAGACTATTTAGAGCATATTTATGTGTGGGACTATGTTTGATTTAACATCACACTGCATTATTAGTTGTTTTAAATGAATTACTTTTTTGAAATAACAATTTATGGTAGGCCTAACATATTAATTATTATATTCAGAAGGTGATCCTCATATCAAGCACCATGGTTACAGCTTGTAGCCATCCTAACCTTTGTAGCCTTTACTGAAACTACCTTTTCAAAATTAGTTTTAGGAAGCATTTTCAGGAAATTAAAAGGATAAGCAGATGTTGCCGAAGTTTTTGTTCACAGAGTAAGATGTATATAGCTTTGTATGGGTATGTGTACATATAAAACGTGTTTTGGCATTTTTGGCACACTTCTACCTGTAATGTCCTACATTGTTTATGCAACATATGCTTTCAAAATAGTATTATCCCATCTAAGTGGAATAGATCAATTATCAAACCCATCCCAAAATCTATAAAAGATGACCCTATAGTCCCGTTGAATTATAGAGGGATTAGCTTGATTAGCACAGTCTATAAAATTTACTCAGGAGTCCTTAACAACAGACTGAATTCTTTTTTGGAGGTTTATGGAGGGCTGGTAGATGAACAGAATGGTTTTAGGAAAAATAGGGCCTGTATTGATCAGATTTATGTGTTGATCATATTTATGTGTTATCCTCTGTGGTGAGAGCTTGTTTGGATAGTACTTTTGCCTGCTTTATTGACTTCAAAAAGGCGTTTGATTGTGTTAATTGAGACCTATTGCTGTTTAAATTACTTTCGTTTGGTATCAATGGAAAATTCTATAAGGCTATAAAAGCTCTTTATAAAGATCCCATTGCTTGTGTACAGATAAATAATCTAAGAACGGATTGGTTCCCAACACTTTTTGGGGTGAAGCAGGGAGACTTACTCTCCCCTTCCTTATTTGCTTTTTATATAAATGATTTAGCTCAGGAAATTAAGCAGGGTAATTTTGGTGTGCCAATTGAGGGTATGAATTTAAGTATGCAGCTTTATGCAGATGATATTGTTTTGATAGCTGAAAATGAAGTGAATTTACAAAATATGCTAAATATTATGAGTTTGTGGTGTAGTAAATGGCGTCTTACTATTAATAGCGAAAAAACACAAGTTGTTCATTTCAGAGGAAAACGTGAATTAAAGAGTATTTATACATTTCAGTTTGGCCATGTGCCTTTAAAATATACTCGTCATTATAAATATCTTGGTTTTGTTTTTGATGAAAATATGAAGTTTACAGAAGGAAGGAAAATACTAGCAGAGTCTGCTGGAAGAGCATTAGGTTCTGTGTTGAGTAAAATGAAACTATGTACAGATCTGTGTTTTTCTACATTTACACAACTGTAAAAATCTTTGGTTGACTCAGTCTTGTTTTATGCTGCAGGAGTTTGGGGTTTGGAAGAGGTTTTTGACTGTAACTGTTCAAAACCGTGCTTTAAGGTGTTTTCTTGGTGTGCATAAATATGCAGGAAAGGTAAGCTGTTAATGGGGATGCAGGATGGGATCCATGTATTGTAAAACAAAGGTGTGAAATGATGCTATTATGGAATCGTCTTGTTAGTCTGCCAGAGGAAAGGCTAACTAGGAAAAATTTTAATTGGGACAGAGCAAAGCATCACCCTTGGTCGGGAGAGGTTTCATTAATACTGTCTGCATCTGACTTGCATATAATGTACCGAAATAATCTTCAATGTAATATAAATGTTGTCAGACAAAGATTGTTAAGTAAATATGAAGAGCAATGGAAACAGGATATATGGAAGAAGCCAAAACTTAGAAATTATGTTTAGTTTAAGAATGATTATGTTACAGAACCTTATATTTTTCTCAATCTAAAGAGAAGGCAAAGGTCCCTCTGTGCCCAATTGAGAACTAGTACCTTACCTCTGGCAGTGGAAGTGGGTGGATTTAAAGGTATACCTGAATATTTACGTTTGTGTGAATTCTGTGATCTCCAGGTTGTGGAAGATGAATTTCATTTTGTTTTTTATTGTCCTTTATATTATGATTTAAGGAACTCTCTGTTTGAATCAGCTCAGTTAAAAAATCCTGATATATTTTGGAAATATGAAGGGGAAATTTTATGTTGGCTGTTTGAAAATGATGTCTTTCCTTTGGCAAAATTTATAGAAAAGGCCTGGTATCGGCGGCAAAGTATTTTGTATCCTACATGAAAAGCCATCTCTGTTTGTATGTGTAGCCCATTTATTATTTTTAGTGGTTTTAGTGATTGTGTTGTGTTGGGTTTTGTGTTATGTCACGGCCATCTGGAGATAATTGTGAAATTATTACTGTAGTGTCTAATAAGCCCATGAGGGCTGGGCACCATATGGTGTTTGACACTTAAATAAATAAATCAATCAATAAATCAATCAATCTACCTCAGCCTACTCCACACAGTACTTTAGCATATTCTGCTGAAATAGAGACCTGTGTGCAGTGGTGCCATGCCAACAATCTCAATCAACCATTTCACAAACTGGGGAAAATGTCGTGACATGGGTCAGAGGGTATCAGAGGTAAATATTTCTAAACTATAAGCCTAATTTGGACCTACCTCAATTAAAACTTTAAATAATGTTGCTTGAGGCTGCAGGGGTTGTGCAATAGCTTCGGGATATGATGCATAGGGTTGTGTGTAGGTTGCTCCTGTCGGGTTCCGCCATCCATTCCGACATACCCCCACTCCGACATTGACGTCTAATTGTCGGAGTAGCGGCACTTCCATTGTTTTCAAACGTCCCACCACTCCAACAATTTGTGTTTCCATTAGGGTTAGGTTTAGGGTTATGTCTGAATAGCAGCATGTCAGAGTGACGGCATGTCAGACTGGCAGCATGTAACCGCTCTTGTCACTGTTTGTGAAAGATGTGCAATAGATTGTGGCTGTGTGATGTGCTTCAGTCTGGCAACATATCACTTTGTTTATGTTGTTTTTTTATTATAAGTATATGTCAGCTGTATGATAAAACAATATGTCAAGTGTTATGTGTAAAGCAGTTAAGCTCAAGGCAAATATCCCTATGAGGACAATAAAGGAGGCCATTGCCTGCAAAGCAAAGCAAACACATCATTGGAAAGGTCTCAACCTTGACAGTAACATATGTCAGTCTGAAGAGGATACATTACTCCTGCTTTGAAATATTGGGGGTGGGGGGCTATACTGATTGTAAAGCCCCTTCATTGATTTGTGATATTGGGCTGTATGAATCCAATTGACTTGGCTTAAAAAATAAGTTGACAAATAAACCAAACGTTACGAAATAAATAATGATGTGTAAATATGGACATATGTAATGTAACGATGATATCGTAAAATAATTGGCATGTAAAAATCTTAAAAACCCCACAAAATTTGTGAAATAAAAACTGCTTAATAAAATGAAAGCAAATTAATTCAGAATAACATGTTAATGAATGAATAACATTAAAACAATAATGAGCTTTATAATAATAAGATGTATTTAAATTGGATTATTTCATCAATTTATGGTTATATATTAGGGCTGTCAATAGATAAAAAATATGTAATCGAATTAATAACAGACTGTGATTAATTAATCTAAATTAATCACATAAATAATTTTTGCTGTGAAAGTATTTTAAATATTTCAATTCAAATGAATCAATGAATAATCAGCATTAGTGACATTAAAGTTAAAAAAACTATTTTTATTATTATTTTCACTGTTCAAATAATGACCATAACAATCAACAATATGACCTAATATGCTGAGGAAATAAATTCAAAAATTGAACGCACCGTCTCCATCTGTGTTTTTCTGACAACGGCAGAAACACAGTCAAACTTTACACCATTTAGCGTTAGCTGTCAGCATTTTAACTGTGTTTAATCCAGCTACTAGCTAGCAGAAGGCTAACTGGCTGCTGTTGAGTGTAGTGTTAACCATAGACAGTTAAAGAAACTAGCGTGATGTTTCTGTTGCGCATTCTCTCCTCTCCCTCCTTCATTTTACAGTTGAATGGTGGCTAGAACAGCTCTGGGTGAAAGGTCAATATGGAATGGATTAATCTATTGTTTCTCAGATTAATTAATCGAAATGAATGCGTTATTTTGACAGCCCTATATATATATATATATGTGTGTGTGTGTGTGTGTGTGTGTGTGTGTGTGTGTGCGTGCGTGTGTGTGTGTGTATCTTAATGTATTAATACTACAAATCACAATTCACCTTTTGCAAAATATTTATCAGTTTTAGACCTCTTGATGTAAATTTCCAACTTCACAAGCATTCATTTATTTCTATTCATTTCTTTATAGTATGAAAATCAATTAAACTCTTGAAACGTGATGTAATCACTGATTTAATTCATAACAATCACGAGACTGTAAAAACTGATGCAGACTTGAAATTTATTTTGAAAAATTACACAACTCAAGTAAGTTTTACGTTTGCTAATAGATTTTCACATTCCATGGAAATTAAAGGAAGCCAATGGATGGATGGATGGATGGATCTATCTATAGATAGATGTACTTTACTGATTCCAAATTGGGAAATTCTTATGTTACAGCAGCAGGTTACGCAGGCATTGTACGGGATATATTTTCCTGTACAATAGAAAAATAAATGGAACAAATAATACCAAATTAAAATAGCTCAATACAGAATACAAGAACAACTTTAGCATGGAGACAGTCTACCAACACCTTGGTGTATCCCTGCTGCTTGCTACATTCACTTCATTGAGTGTATTGTACCGCAGTAGTGGTCTGAACAAAGAAGCGGCCAAAGTATTCTTCTAAGGAGTATTAATATTCGTGGAAATCGTCCTCCCACCTCTCCATCCCTTCCCCCCTTGCTCATTGGCATTGTGTGTGTGTGCGTGTGTGCGTGTGTGTGCATGCTCATCATCCTTCCTTTTCAATGGAAAGGTTACACTTTCCCACTGGTCAGGGGCTGTGGCTCACAGATCCTCAAAGGTCATTTGGGCTTATAGTGTGACATTATGGCAGCTCAGAGAGGTCAAGAGAGGCCAGTGGTAGAAGGAGAGGACACTGACATGACAAAAGAGATGCCAATATAAATAGAGAAGCACATTATGAAAGAGAAAAGACGTGCAACAAAGAGTTTAGGACGAGAGTTAAGGAATCCAGAGACGTGTCGCCTCACTGCCAATCGCATCTTGGCTTCTTTGCACAGCTGATTGAACACATTGGAGGATAAATGTTGACAAGTATTCAGCCTTTTCCTCAGCATGCTCTTTTTGTCAGGGTGGAAAACCTGTGAAACAACATTTACAATAGGACACCTAAATTCTCTATTGAAACCAAGGAAAATATTGTTCAGTCTTCATTTTTCTGCGATGTCAACAAAATATATTACTTGACACTTTCTCCATGATGAAGTGAAAATAAAAATGTACCATTTGAAACCGTGACAAGAACTACTGCAATTTTTGTCAACAAATACAAATTACATCATAACTATCTTGTTCAAAGACCTGATAAACCTTCTGGGGTGGATAATCTGAATAGCATATTACTGCAGATATCAGCTAAACTGTGGCCAAGCCCTTAAGTCATTTTTAATTTCTGCTTACTGTGTTTTTCCTGAGTTGTGGAAGATTGCAAAGGTTATTCCCCTGGGGTCAGCCCTATGTTCCCACTGCCCAATGGTCCCACAGCCTTTTGTTCCCACATTTCTAAGAATTTGTTTTCACTGAAAATTAGGCCCTATGTTCCCATTGCCCTATGTTCCCATATTTCTAAGATTTTTCTTAAAATTAGGCCCTATGTTAGGGTTACATTCCATATGTAGTCCATTGCTACTGGATAATAGGTTGGGTGTAATTGGCTACCAAATTGGGAGAAAGGGGGATAAAATCTGATACAAATTTATGAAAAAGGAAATGTGGGAACATAGGGCCTAATTTTAGAAAATAATCTGTCTGTGGGAACATAGGTCCCATTCCCCTTCCCAAAAACAGTAAAGAGCCATTTATAGGGCAACCTGATCTCACAGAATTCCGTGAAATGAACACAGGCCCTTAACTCAAAATCTGTGGCAGTTTCACAGAATTGCAAAAAATTCTGTGATGGGCCCACGGAACAATTCCGTGAAATGAACACGGCCCCTTGAGTTAAGGAAAAGGTCATTGATGGGCTTACAGTTCCGTGACACGCGACAACAACGGGACGGTTGGGTTCAGGAAAAGGTCGTGGGTGACCTTACGGTTCTGTGACACACGAGAAGAACAGGACAGTTCAGTTTAGGAAAAGAAGAAAGCGACTTTAGGAAACATGACACACGAGACACGAACCCCGGTCTCCAGGGTGAAAGTCCTGTGTTTGATCCACCACCCCAACCAACCTCCCTACGCGAACTTTGGCCTTGCATACTACTTCGCTCTTAATGCTACGTCATCTTCTCATTTACTTTACATTGGCATTGTTTTCCATGGTGGCCACAGAATTTTCACACATTCCGTGCCACCACCACGTAATGAGCTGTTACCAGTTTGTGATCATTTCACGGAATTCTGTGAGACCGGGCTGTTATAGGGTCAAACAGCAGGCCAATCAGTATATTACCTGTCTTAAGCAAATTACTGGAGGGAATTGCATTTAAGCAGATTCAGCATCATTTTACGATAAACAGCATTAACTCGGACGTTCAGCATGCATATAAAGTAGGATACAGCAAGTACAGGACTAGCTGCCCTAACTGATGATTGGCTAAAGCAAAACAACAGGAAGTCAATTGTAGGAGCTGTGCTATTAGATTTTAGTGCAGCCTTTGATATTATAGATCATGAGCGACTACTCATGAAGCTACTGTATGTGCTTATACATTCAAAGACTGCTACTTGATTAATAGACAACAATGTGTGATACTTAACGGCACCATCTCAAACATGGAGACTCTTTAATGCGGTATTCCACAAGGAAGTTGCCATGGTCCTCTCCTTTATTCTATCTTTATAAATTATATGCCATATGTATTAAAAATGCAGGTATGGCAATCTACACAGATTACACTATGTACACCTCTGCAGGGAATGTCGAAAAATGTCATGGATGACAGTATGAAAGACTAGCATGTAGTCTGATGGTAATTTTAAAGAATATTTGTACATCACGTAAACCCACCAACCTGTTCTCGCAGCTATTACCTACCAATGTATGATACCAGACTGGCCATAGGTTATGGCTTTACTCTGCCAATGCCCAGAACCAATGCTCTTAAAAAGATGGTAATATATAGAGCTGTAACATATTGGAACAGCCTCCCCCCACATTTAATCCTAAAGGGAAATAATTCAAGCTTCAAAAAGAAACTAAGATAAGCTGTTATCAGCAAGGAGTTTAGGTTAAAACCTGTTTGATTAAATTATTCATTTCTGTTGTCTTTTTTATTTATTTCTTTACTATATATTTTATTTCATGTTACTGTTTTCTTTTGTTGTTTTTATAACATGAAAAACATGCTACTGTGCCTTTTGTTTTACAAAATACAGGAAGTTTTCATTGTTCTAATATAATATGTATTTTGCTTTATAATATGTTTGTGTTTGTCTTGTGTTGGACCCCAGGAAGAATAGTCTTCACTATGGTCATGGGGATCCTTAAAGGTCCAATGTGTAGGAATTTCTTCCATCTAGTGTTGAGATCATATATTGCAATCAACTCTCTCGCACCACACAGTTCTACGGTAGCCTTCATGCTTCAAAAAGCCGGTCTTTTACTCTTTTCACTATCCTTTTGGAATTGATGGTGGTGGTAAATATTCATGAAAAAGGACACGTTTGTGAACAGGCAACACAGATTTTGATAATAAACAACTAAAAACGTTACACACTGGACCTTTAATAAACAATAAACAGAGGGAGAGTACCGGAAAATGTACCATTGGGTACTGGAACCGAATTCCAGGTACCAGTAAAACAATGTGAACAGTACCTAACCCTGGGTTCCGCCATCCATTCCGACATACCCCCACTCCGACATTGACAAAGCTATCTAATGACATCATCAAGATTGTCACAGAAAGCTACAACTGTTTTCATAGACTGAGTGGTACTAACATGCCAAATAAGCTGATCTTGATGTATACAAATCTGAAAGAAAATGCCTTAACACTGAATATAGGGTGATGGAAAATAGAATGTTAAAATGGACATTTTTGCATACATGATCAGTAGCAGTAGTTGGCTATTATCAAGTAGGGAGAAGTGTGGCAGCCTTTGGGTTCTCTCTGCTCCCACACTGTCTTCCTCTCCTGTCAGCAGAGAGACAAAAACAACAGCAGAAGCTTTTTATCTGCACCTGAAAATCTGCTCTTACGCCTACACTCTGTGCAGATGCTTTTATAAATGTCCATGTGTCTGTACCGCGTATGTGTCTGTATTTTCAGAGTGACTGAACGCGTGGGAGGTTGCAACCGAGAGGCTACATTTGCCTGCTGCATAACGAGCCTCTCCTCTGGAGACAAGAGGAAGAACAAAAAGGATGTCTCCCACCTCTGACATATTTACCTCGATAGAACCCTTACACAATCGCACTCATTGCCACGCTGAGATATCTTGATTAGAGGACTGTGAGACACCAAACGGTGTCCTCAATCCAAAACAGTCATCGGTATGAATGGAATCAAAACTCGTCCAATAACAGACGTTCAACACTGGCAGTATTTTCGCTCTGTGTGAGAACTCATCCCAACCTTTCTGTGAATTGAGTCTGAGGAGCGTCAAAAACGATTAATTTTGCTTTCAGCCATCTCTTCAGTGCCCTGAATCTTAATGAACACTTCTATGTTGGAGTATAGTGCAGATTATCACTCTTTGTGACCATCTTTCTGAGAAAATAATGTGTCTTTAACATCACAGTTAAGCCACATCCCAGGAACTTGACATATACACCCACACTAACTTAGGGTAACTCCACCTCATATGCACTTGATGGGCCCTATCTTGCACCCAGCGCAATTGACTTTGTACACCGATGCACATATAATTCCTATTTTGCACCCTACGCACAGCGGACTTTTCCCTCCATAGACGCACGTCAGTAAATTAGGGAATGAACTTGCGCTTCCGGGTGTGGTTCTGCGTAAAGAGGAGGCGTGTTCAGGCGCAAACGTTCCCTGGTGCTATTTTGCAGTTTCAGAAAACAATTCCACCACTGACCAGGAAAAATCTAGTCTAAAGTCAGTGGCGCGTTATTCAGATGCTATTTTAGGGGTGCATGCTTGGCCATAGCGTGTGCACAACGTGCATACACTTTGCTTCTCTCATCTACATGGACGCAGCAGTTCCCATTTTTGCAAACCATACATAATTACAAGGAAAAATATTACTGAGGAGGAAGGGGGCACAACAGGAGCAGGTGGTGCGTTTGGAGGCCCACGCTCCATGGCTGCAGCAATCCTCTCCAGACTAGAGGAGATGCACCCGAGAGGCCGCAGCAACATCGCCACCCGGTCAAGACAGGCATTTATTACTTTGCTGCATCCCGGACAGCTCCCGCTCCAGCCCTGACGAGAACGTCGGTCTCCTCGGTTGTGTCCTGGCGTGCGGCAGGCAAAACTGCCGTCATTATAGCAATCCGCCATGGAACAAGCGCGCCTGCACTTAAAGGGAATGTGAGATGACGCTCTGATTGGTTTATTGCACTTTACGCCCAAACCACACCTAGCTACTTCATACCAACCCATTTTAGATTTGCATCGGGTGCAAGATTCATTTATCCCGCCGGTATAATAGCAACAGCACCCGATCTGCCCACAAAGCTACTTGCGTTTCAGATTGTTAAAATAGGGCCCGATGTCTGTTATCACTACGGGTGGAACTGTACATGTATTCGTATTGAACCAAAACGGTACGGGCGTCTCGGTTCGGTACATGAATTTACACGGAGAATACACTGTATAAAAATACATAAAACTCACGTACAAATGAATTAATGTAATGCGGAACTACGGTTAGATACGCGTTTCTTAGGGGCACCTAATCTGTAGCCCCTCCCGCTCTGAAGCTCCCGAGCTCCGCCTACATGTTGATGGTCCAGTGAGTGAGTCAGAGCTAGCAGCAATAACGACCCGTTGGCCTGATCGCAAGTTTGGAAAAACTTGGGTTTCACAGTCAGTTCCAGTAGTACAGGCGAGAGAATGGTGGATAAGACGAGGACTGTGTCGGCTGTTCAGCAGTTGTCGGGTATATGAGTGGAAATACAGCTAACATGCTAACGCATATCTGACGCCATCACGGTGACTGCTCCTTTTATTGACTCTGAGTGGGAAATGAAAGCATCAGCACACAAGCACTCATCTAGCTGAGAAGCTACAGGAGGTAGTGGCCTGTTGACAAAGGTATGCCTGTCGCAAGAATACTTGTGTGGGGGAAGGTCTCGCCTAAGTAGAATTTGTTGTTTTGTTATTATTCCACATAATTTGCACTTTCATAAAAAAAGAGATGCTGTATTTTCAGTTTTATAGCTGATTCTTATTTACTGTTTACATTTTACTTTATACACTTCAGGCTGTTGCAGCTAGCTCAGGGGAGAGACTGGATGACACTAGGTGCTACAGCTTGAGACATGCACAATAAAAAAAATTGCCTGCATTTTTATTTAGCTTTTCCCTCCATCGTACCGAACCAAACCGTGATGTCTGAACCGAGGTATGAACCGAACCATGACTTTTGTGTACCGTTCCACCCCTAGTTATCAGTGATCTGGTGTCATTGAAAACACATTTTAAACACTGTGACAGATGTTTTGATGATAATTCATAAAAATGTTTAGAAAATCAGTTTATCGTGAAAACAAGTGGTGGTTCGGACCAATCCGTGTCCTGTGAGGAGCTACTGGTGTTAGGTGTATGTGATGACACAAAGAGGCGACTGTTGGTTCAAAACAACAATGGCAGCTGTTGAAGAGGTAAGTATAGATGCTGCAATAGCATCAGTTGTATCAGAACTGAAAATTTAATTGAATTGAATAGAACTGGACAGTATTGCCTCATTGACCGAAGAGCAAAGAATGGCACTCAAGGCTTTTCTCCATGGAAAAGATGTTTTCGCTCTTCTCCCGAATGGCTTCGGCATAAGTTTGACCTCCTCTACATCATAGGGTTTGTTGATTTGATTAGTTAAAGTTAGCCCATTACTTAGTCTGTATCAACGAAAGTACTTCCGGTATTTACTGGATACTTGCCTGACATCCATGGCTCACGGCGGATGTCCCTCACCTTCCGCTCTCTGTGTGTTGCTGTTCTCAGACTCAGTACACTTCAAGAACCAAATTCAAATTTAAAGAGGCTTTATTAGCATGACCATATTGACACACAGTATTGCTAAAGCACATAAACAGGGAAACATTTAACACATTTACATACAGTTGAAGTGCAGCTCTGCCTCAACTTTGTCTCTCTTGCACAGCTGGCAGAAGCGCTCCTCTTTGGGGAGCCATGATTGTTTGTAGCGGCCTGTCTCGATGGCCAGGTTGTGCTCACTGAGTCCATACTTGGTCAATGTATGTCAATATTTAATATCAGTAAATGTGGTCAGGTATCTCTTTAGGGACAGATATCACTGCATTTTGCTTTGTGCTTTTGTTTGTGTGTTCCAATTGGTGATGTAGTTTTGTTTTTGTTTGTTGTTATAATTTGGTTAACTCTAATTGGTTTGTTCCCAGACTGGTCCTGAGGCAGAACAGGGTCAGGAAGTGAACTGAGTGTCAGGACCAGCTGAGTGAGGGGACTCTTCTCTTTGCTCAGCTCTTGGTATTGCAGGGCTTTCTGTTGATAGGAGTGGGGGTCACTGTTTTTTAGATGTAGCCAATATTTGATTGCACGTCTTTGAATTTTGATGAATAATGGGAATTGGCCTAATTCAGCTCTGCAGGCACCTGTGCACCTGTAAGATGCTTTTACAGAACTCTAGATGCAGGATTTCAACTGTTTTATTGGGCCAAATTCTGGTAGGAAATAGGAGCCCACACCTCATTACCATAGAGGAGAATTGGTTATATTACAGATTCAAATAATTTGAGCCACATTCTAATTGTAATTGTAATGTAGATTTGACTTTTTATTGCATAGAATGCCCTGTGTGCTTTCTCTCTCAGCTCCATTATCGCTGGGATAAAACTTCCAGTGGAACTTATTTTCAGTCCTAAATAATTGTAATCTGTACAGTTGTCTAATTTGTCTTGAGTGTTTGAGTGGTCTGGCAGTAGGCCTACTGCTCCAGCAGGTCCATGTTCTGCTGTAAGCCCTGTTCTGTATTGGACAACAGAACCAGGTCATCTGCATAGGGCAGGAACTTGATCTCAGAGTCATGTAGAGTGAGACCAGGTGTTGCTGATTTCTCTAGGATGGTGGCCAGTTGGTTAATATAGATGTTGAATAGGGTGGGACTCAAACAGCAGCCCTGTCTCACTCCACACTTCTGACAGAAGAGTGTTGTTCTTTTGTTGCCAATTTTAATACTGCACTTATTGTTAGTGTACATTGATTTAATGATGTCATATGTTTACCCCCTACACCAGATCCAATAAGTTAGAATACAAGAATAGAATAGACCACTGTGCCAAATAGAGTTGAATGCCTTTTTGAAATCTATGAAACATGCAAAGATTTTGTTTTTGTTTTGGTGAACATGTTTGTCTATCAGGGTGTGTATGGGGTAAATATGGTGTAAATATGATCTGAAGTGCGGTGTTTTTCTTGGTACGAATCCAATTTGATTTTTACTCAAGGCATTGTGTTTGGTAAGGAAGAGTCTGGAGCTGATAATGCTACAAAGGAGCTTCCCCAGATTACTGTTCACACAGATTCCTCGGTAATTATTTGGGTCAAATCTATCTCCAGATTTGTATATTGGTGTGAATTGAAAATTGGTGATGTGACACAACAACAAACTTCGAGCTAGCAAGCTATACGCTGAAAATGGCAAGTTTGAAAGGAAATTTGGATCATGCAACCAGGCCTGCCTTGTTGCATGATCCATCTTGATCCATGATCCATCTTGGTTCTTTCAGGGAATGATTGTGAAGATTTACAAAGAATATGTTTACAGCATTTTCTCTCTAACTGGGACGTTTTGGGACTGATTGGTGGAATTGCTGTGGACGAATTACACACGGATATACACTGGTAAGAGCAAATTAGGTTTAACCATGTATACAGCTAATTTAAATAGCTCACATTACTGTATTGTGCCAACAGTTATCTTCATTTAATATTGTATGTGGCGTTTGCTGTTGTGGGGTGCAAATGTTCCACCAAAACAATTTACTTACCAAGACTATTTTGCAGAGCCACCGTCGCTGCGTCCATAGCTTAGCGCCGCCCAAGATGATTGTGATTGGTTTAAAGAAATGCAAACAACCCAGGGCAATTTCCCCCCCTCCTATCCCAGAATGTATCTGTTGTGTAGCCAGACCTTACTCCACAGGGATGTGAATGTGTTTCAAGAAATAATCAATGGTGAGAATTTCCCCTCTTATATTAAGGAGTACATGCCGTTATGTCTCCCCTCAGATATTGCATTTCGTTCTGCAGCCTGTGTAGAAAGCTCACGTTGTTCTCATCTGTTTTTTTATGCATGTGTGGGTATGTGTGATGTCTGAAAATACATTTGGCTCTATCAAATGATGAACCAATGCATTCCTCATCTCTGCAGAATAGAATTGTAAAATTCACAGAATGTATCTAAAAGTCAACTGGCCAATTATATAGCCTACATTTAAAAAATATATATACTTTCTATTTCTAAAAATCTCTTTTATATGTGTAAAGATGTTACTGGTTTCATTTTCATTTCCTGACACTTACATGTGGCGTTTCATTATCTGTGAGTGAGATCTATAGTATGGTGAAGAATAAAAAAAAAAGATTGTGGTTATGGCAAATAAACTATGGTTAGGGATAAAACACTGAACTATTTTAGCGAGAGAGGTTGTGAACACATCATTGGACTTGCTTGGAGAAAATACAAAATTAATGGTCTGTGGTCAGGTGAATAATAGGACTTCTGTTTTAGGGGGGAGATTTCACTTATACCAATCTAATCCTGATGTCGTTGTCGTGTGCTTGAGTGTGTGTCCACCTAGCACTTTCCGTCAGAAAGACAGCACTGCAGTAGGGCACCTATCTCTGTAAAAAGACAGTTTGCTGCCCTACTTCCTCCAAAATAGGTCAGATCAAATCACCACAGGCCATAATCTGCATCTCCAAGCACTAATTATAAAACCCATCCTCTCACTCTTTAGCTATTTCAATACAGAGCTGCTCTGCTGCAACATGTAAAGACTGTTGCTAAATGCTTAATATATATACCAATTAAAGTGTACCTCTGTGTCTAATTTAGGGGAAATTGTTGGAGCATGTGGGTGGGCCTGAACAAAATGCTTCAGTACGTCTCTGTTAACCTGAAGAAGGTTGTGAAAAAAATTAGACTGCAAAAAAAGAGGTTCATTATACGGTTGGTCACAAAGATGAAAAATGCAGCAAAAACATTTAAATAAAGCTGAGAGAGATAGTGAGAGAAGTGAACTTGGTGTGTATCCTAGGATCAGCTGGGAGTTGTTTTTAACGCAATTTTGAAGCGATTCTATTAAAAGTATATTGACAAAACAAATATTTTGAAATGCCTCATGAAATTATGTCTATTGCCACACACTAACAGCAGTAGAAAAAGGCAGTGATACACTGAGTAATGTTTTAGTTAATTGCTAATGAGGATGAATCTTTCACTGAAATGCTGCCGATTGGGTTTTGTCTACATTTGTTTTCAGGTCATTGTCATTTTAACTAAGTTTGGTATAATCAACAACTCTCTATGGGCTAGCATCAGTGCTGTAGTAAAGGCCACCTTTGTCGAGTCCAAGACTGTGATTTTCACTGTTTATATCAGTCTCATGCAAGTTTCTCATGTGGCTATTTTGGCCGGAATGAATCCCCAAAAAGGAGATTTGAGACAATGCGCCTTCAGATTATGTTTCAGTTCAGCGTCTGACTCAAGGTACGTTTCCATTGGCAGCATTCTGGTAGCACTGTGGTGACTTTCGAGAGACGGGGCATTGAGTTTTCCGCTCCTCATTTGCATAAAGTTGAATCTAGGCCACTTAATGCAAATCAGGGGCATCCAGTTCGATTCCCTGCTTCTCGAAAATCTTTCAAACTGCTTGTCTATCTAAAATGAAGACAGATTTAGCAACTGCATAGCTTATTTCTCATTCCACACGTTTTCAGGAACACATTTCTGTGACCTAGTGTTGAGTTAATCTTAATCATTGCATCAGGGAATCAGGGAGTGTCTATACAAAACCATCCAAGATCAGATCAAGCAAATCAAATCAATCAAAATTCATCAGACCTAATTCATTAAAGCAGAGCATTAAGTGAGTAAATGAATATATAGATGCACATCTATCTATCTATCTATCTATCTATCTATCTATCTATCTATCTATCTATCTATCTATGTCCCTGTTAAATATTTGATAGTGTAGAGGCAGGCCAGTAGAGCCCTGAGAAACACAAAGCTGGCCAGCCTCCAGGCTACCATAGTGAGACTGGATGAGAGAAAAACTGAGAGCGGGGTTGAAAGAGATGGAGGGATATAGAAGTCAGACAGATGAATGGAAGAGAACAACGGACAACCAAGGACGGAGTCAAACCAAACAAGAGAGCTTCTTTCAGATGGGATGTTCTCCCTGTGTTTCTGCTCCGGTTTCCTCACAACACCAAAACCATGTATGGTAGGTCAGTGCTCCGGTCAGTAGTAATCCAAATTGAGCTTTATGAACCATAAAGAGCAAGTTTTTCTCCCGTCCCAGTAATGCTGTGTGGACTAGCCAGACCCTCCTGCGCAGCACTGTGGAGGAAGGTCTGGCAATGCAAGACTAACCCTTAGATAATCGTCGTTGAAATGATCCTGTTTAAATCGATTTCAAATATAACAGCTAGAGCTTGCATTTGTTTTGCAGCCGAAAGCTAAGGCTCATCTAAGGCTGTCATCACGTTGTGGCTCGTGATGATGTCATCACTCAATACATGATGTCAAGTGCAGAATTGCGGGCAGACCATTTCTACTGCAGATGAAACTGTCAATATGCCTTTACACTTATTATATTTTTAAGTTTCTACATTTAGAAATCTTACAGATAAATATGTTGTTATTTTAATTTGATAAAAACCCATGTCCAATTTTATTTATGTTAATGCTTTATTGACTTTACTTTAATGTTTATTGACTTGCATTACTTTAGCTTAGGTTGTACTGATTTTAGGGATATGAAGCTAGCAAAGCATTTTCTTTATTTTCTGACCCTACTAGATGGCACTCTCTGTTCAACAAACGGTTGAAAATACACTGAATTGCAATGCCTTAGGCCTTTGTCTTAAAACCAAGAGTGCCATCTAGTGGGCTCAGAAAATAAAGAACACTGACACTCGGCCAACGAATTCCTTGCTCTTCCCTCCGATTGTCATTTCACAAACTAACGCTGCTTTCTGCCTTCTATCTTCTATGACCAGTCACTGAACAAACTGTTATCTATCATGGAGAACCCCGACCACCCTCTCCACCTCACACTGGTCCGACAGAGGAGCACCTTCTCTAATAGACTCCGACGCACGGACCGCTACAATAAATCATTCCTACCACAGGCAATTTAACTTTTTAACACTTCATCACTGAGTGTAAGATAAGACTCATAGACATCACAATCACAACTGCATTAAGTGCACCTTGCACAATAGGTTTATCTACAGCTTTATCAATACTAGTTAAACAGTTGTATATTTGTATTCCCAACTTGTATATATTTTAAATTATTTGTTCTTATATTCTATCCTATTATTATTTCATGTATATTGTATCTTATTATTCCATGTATATTCTGTATGTGTACTGTGTGTCTGATATTTTGCTGCTGCAACACTGGAATTTCCCATTTTTTGGGATCAATAAAAATCTACCTACTACCTACCTACCTACCTACCTACCTACCTACCTACAACGGTGTCCTCGTGCGTGGCAAGACAAACCCCTGTTCCTCACCGACAATGGAAAAAGTAATGTCAAGGTCATGGTCTCAACCTGCCGACGTCTGCTCTGCAGACAATGCAGACTCCCTCCTCAGCTGTACACCTCCCACTCCTTCTGCATCGGTGCAGCTGCCTCGGTCCCAGCATCCAGTCACTGGTTTTATGCAGCCTACCAACGTTACATTAGCCCGGGAATAAGTAACATAAACTCAGCTCAAAAGGCTATGAGCGCAAACATCTCAAGAAAGACTCAAGTACCTCATTGTGTGATTTATACAATGCTGCATTTGGAAGTGGTTGGCTGGGTTTTCATTGCGGATTTAGGTAGTATAATCTTAGATGTTACTAAGGTCTGCAGCAAGCGTGCTGCTACACAAAGATATTTCACATAATTTTTGTATGACCTCCTTTTCAATAGTGATGGCCAAATGAAGCTTCGTGATGCATTTTCTTTATTTTCTGAGCCCACTAGATGGCGCTCTCTGCTCAACAAAGGGTTGAGAATACACTGAATTGTAATGCCTTAGGCCTTTCTCTTAAAACCAAGAGCTCTGTCAATCCATCTACCTTTGGTTTTGGGAAAGCAATAAATAACAACATCACACTGTAACCAGTGTAATGATAGCTGTTCACTCTAACCCTTAAATATAAGCAAATTTTATTTTACAAAAAACATATTGACTAACATCATAGAGTACTAAATAGACAGTGGGCCTATCCCATTTCCCAGTTTATGAATCCCAGATTCCTCTCCTTGATTCCCCTCCTTGCGTCTTAGTTCCGCCCATAGGAGATTCAAGCCGAGGAGTCGAGGAAGAGCCCCGAGGAGAGAGGAGTCGAGGCAATTTAACAAACATGAGACATCTCTGCCTCCGAGCCGCCATTAAAAATTAAAAATGTCAATTAAATATGACGAGCAGCACCACTGCATCAGCTGTCTATCGTTTTGTCATACGCTGCATTTATTATTATAATATTTTCCTCGTTGATTGTGTATTATTTCACCCACTCGTTATTAATCAGAATAATAATTTCTAAGATCTGACCGGCCCGATCTGTAACATTAGATTAACAACGGATATTATCACTCTCTCTCTCACTCTCTCTCTCTCTCTCTCTCTCTCTCCTTTTCCCTCTCTCTCTCTCTCTCTCTCTCCTCCTCTCTGGCATGCCTCTATCTTTACATGCGGCGGGTGAAAAGTCCTCTGCAAGGATACATCAGTGTATCCTTAATTTTAACTCGGAGGAGGAGCTTCCTCGATGCTCGATCCTTACTCCTCAATGTGCATTTTAGGAATTGGGACGTCCTTCAACATGGCGCGCTGAGAACAATTTCCGGGTCACAAGCCGGAGTATCGAGGATCGAGGAGGTACAAATTTAGGAAATGGGAAAGGCCCCATATGTCCATTGTTATGTGACTCTCTCTAAATGGTTCTGGTCTGACTGTACAAACATATACAGCTTTATTCACTCTCACACATAAAAGATGCTGCATGCACCTCTATACTCTATACTATATAGTCAGAACAAGTAAGAAATTAATATTGCTTTTGAGTTCTCCAGTTTGGATAACATCCTCAGGCAACCCATTTATAGGATGAAGTAACCTTTTGGGCTGAATAAGCTGCCAAGTGGTTTGTAAAGATGAAATGAAATGTGGTGAGGGCAGAGTGTGAGTGAGGATCAGATCAGACCCCCCCAGCATTTATCTATCAGACTACTGGAGTGTGACCGTCCATAGTAACCCCTTATTTCCTCTATCATCTAAAAGCTTACTGATGAAAAGGATAGAAAGCACTGTGACACATACACATGCACACACATCACACTAGGGCTGCCATAGGATAACATAAAACATGTAATTAATGTAATATTCAATCTCCAATGATCTGTTCAAATTCAAAATTGAGTATGTGTGACAAATTAATATAAACTCAAATGCATTGCAATGCCACATTTATAACGGTTGTTTTGTTTTCAAATGCACGTTTTGTTTCACATTTTGCAGCCCTATTGCATCCCTGTGTGCATTGCAATACACAGAAATCTAGCATAGCATCAGCTAACTATGCAAAATAAAACAGTACCATAGCGGGCTGTGTGCGTTTAAAAAACATGATTCTGACGCTTCACTGCCTCATTGGAGTGCTGAAAAGAGAACTTTGATTTTTATCATGTGACACCGTGTGGTGTTTTGTAAAAGTATTTTAAGTACGAGCCGAGAGACATGTATCCTGTTACTTCCAACTTTATTCTTCTTCTTCTACGTACATAACATTCACCTGTATATCCTCCTGTGCATCAACAGGACACAACATTTCCCCTTCTGTTAAGGAACCAATCACCTAAACATGACCTCAAAATTATGAAATTTTTTTCAATTTGCCCAGTTCACGTTGATCCTGTATCATATTCATCTCACAAAGTCTGATAACCACTGAGGTGGGTTTCTGACTCTGGTGGTGCGTCTAAGGCCTGGTTCTTGCCCAACATTCTCGATCACAGTGAGTCCATCCAGTATAGTCTCATTGTTCTAACTGATGCAAGGTAGAGCTTCCATTGGGAAACGCGCCAGCTTTGAGGCGTTCCATTTCCGACCATCACTGAGAAGGTAAGTACTTGGTCCGGCCTTCTTTACGACTGTCAGAGGTTCTGTGCATTTGGATGACCCCTTGTCGGCATGTTCCGGTCTCCAGACTCGCACAGCATCATTCACTTGGAAGGTGGGCACTTTTGCTCCTCGTTTTCTGTCTGTTTACTCCTTATTGTTTTGTTGATTTTGTCTCAGTTTCTTTGACTTGCTTGTGTGATGTAACTTTGTGTGAGACAGGAAGGATGTTCAGTTTTGTGCGCATCTTCCTCTTTCTCAGCAACTCATATGGTGTAGCACCTGTAGTAGCATGCTGTGTAGCACGGTAAATCTGTAAGAACTCAGTCACTGCTTGTTTCCAAGGCTTGTGTGTTATTTCTGCAGTCTGGAGACACTCTTTTAATACCCTATTAAATCTCTCAATCGCTTCATTGGCTCTTGGGTAGTAGACGCTTGAGCGCAGATGCTTTATCTCTCTCTCTCAGAAACTATGCAAACTCATGGGAAGTAAATTGACATCCATTGTCAGAGACCAGGTAGGTCGGATTTCCTTCACGACTGAACGCTGTGGCTAAAAAGCGAGTAATCACCTCTGTTGTGACTGTAGAGATGAATGATACTTCTGGGCATTTACCGTAGTAGTCTGTGAGAGTGATGGCATAACAACAGTCCCATGTAGCACGTTCGAAAGGACCGGTTATGTTAATGGCCACCTTTTCCCATGGTCCATCTGGCAGTTCGACAGGTGTAAGTGGTGTAGGTGCAGTCTTGACTGTTTTGTCATTGTATTGGCATGACACACATGCATCTTTGTCCATTTGTGGCCACCAACACAGTTCTCGCAGTCTCTGTTTAGTGTGCACCACTCCCTGGTGCACCTTATGTGCCAAGTCTACCACTTTTGATCGCAGTGATGTAGGCACAATCAAGCGGTCAGTACCTTTCATGACAAGTGTTTTGTCTACAGCCAGTTTGTCTCGTACATTGAAGTATGAAGCTAGCTCATTTGGTACATTCTTTCTGCATTTTGGCCAGCCTTTCTGTATTTGCTGTCGTAATTGAGTCAGTTCAGGACAAGTGTCACATGCAACACGCTCTATCAGTTGATCTCAAATCATTTGCTCCTCCATATCCCTAAACTCACACAGTACAAATCATCATCTCAAATAATTTGCTCCTCCATATCCCTAAACTCAACTCTGACAAGGACATGACATGCAAAGACTCCATGAAAACAGTAGCTACTATGTCCTGTTCCACTTCAGCTTCTCCTATTTTATGGACATCTTTGCATGGAGATCTCAATGTGTATGTTGGTTATTTCTTCTGTATCAATGTGATGGTCCTGTGTGTCTCCAACAGAGTCTGAAGTGATTTTGAATGGCACTCAGGTTATGTGCACTTACCTGGTTATTCATGTCCTAAACAACAACTATTTGTTCCTCTGATCTAATCCTAATTAGTAACATTACACCTAGCCATGTTTTCTGGTTCCTAAACTCAACTAAATGTCCTGGCCTAAATTTATAACAGTGGTATGGTTTCAGATTAACACTCATAACACCAGGACTTTTATTTTGAAATACCTTTATTGTGAAGGACACATGTACACATGTACACATTTGATAAAGAGAAAACGGAAGTGGCGATACTGTTTGCAGCCATCTTCATCACAGACTCGCTGTTGTAACCTATTAAGAGATAATAAAATCACATAGTAAATTTGTTTTAAGCTTGAAAAAGCTTAAAACAAAGGATGAAACGTCGCTGACAATCAAGTTTCTACAACTAGACCATCATGTTTCATTTTTTTGCATAAGTTTTACGTTTTTTACTTGTTTTATTCACTTTGTTACTGTCCGGAGGATGCAAAATGGTGGACGGGCGCCATGATGGTCACTGGACAGTTGTAGATTACAGGCGGAACAACCGTGACTTCATAGCCCTACCGGTGAGGCAAAACTCTTACAACCGCCGCAGTTTTCAACTTCACTGAAACCGACGTAGCTACGCCTCAGTCACTAGAGTGGGCAGACCACTGGTCCAACCGAGATGAAGTTCAAAGCGTCAGCCACCGGCACAGCTTCAATGAGGGCGCAGACCCTGGCAGCATGGTAACGTCAACCACTGCTTCAACCATGTCTGTGACAGCTCCCAATACGACAGCGGACAC
Source organism: Gymnocephalus cernua (assembly GCA_023631565.1). Classification (NCBI taxonomy): domain Eukaryota; kingdom Metazoa; phylum Chordata; class Actinopteri; order Perciformes; family Percidae; genus Gymnocephalus; species Gymnocephalus cernua. The sequence continues at coordinate 33,459,518 of CM042426.1, read as the reverse complement.
CGCCAACAGAGCAACAGGAACCGTCACTTCAACCGGGACTGCGCCGGCTTTCAACAGGACGGGATACATTCAACGCAGCAATGGCAGACGGCGCTTCAACCAGTGCGCGGCTGCCCAGACCAGAGATAACAGTGGAGGTGGTAACAGGTATGTGGGGCCACACAGGGGATCCCGGCGGGACCAGCCTGCTAATGAGTGGACTCAATGTGACAGCAGCAGAAAATCCTCCCAATGCTGCAACACTATCATTAATAGATGGTAATGCTAGATATTGGGTGCAAAACACTATCATTATCCTCCGTGATCATTATCAGGACAGCATACAGGTTGACATCCTGATTTTAGACACACTAATGAGACCCGTCGGTCAGGAACTCTGGCTGTCTGACTGGCACCAGACCTTTGATATAGCTTCAGCCTGGGTCAGAACCCATTTTGGCCGTAGATTGAAACATGAGACATTGGACACTCTCTACCTCTTCAAATGCACAGAGAGTGTAGATGCACAGACAGTGTGGAAACACTTGCAGCGAAATGGGATTTTATAAGCCCTATATTTCATACAGGTTAGATGTATCAAATAAACTGTATCAGCAAACCCCCTGCACTCCCTGAGAGGAGTTGCAGATTGAGACAAAGCTGCCAGAAGAGAGATAACAGAAGACAACTTGCCAGTTCCTTTATGAAGGAAGAGAACACCGTCCAGCCCAGAAGAATGATTTAACCAGAGTTCTTCTTGCCTTGTAGATACATTACTGAGTAGCCTCAATAATCAATTCACCCGTTAAAGTTTCTTAGCTCTGTATGGGTTCTTGTATTCAGTAGATAACATGAAAAAAGCAGTGCAGGATGTGACACTGGGCCATAGCTGCAGGAACATGGAGATAGAATCAGAAGATGTTGATGGTTAGGACTTGGAACTGGAGATAAGGGCTGCAATGGAAGCCCTCCCAGACCACAGTTCTACCCCAACAGAAAAACCTGGAATATATATACACAAGAAAAACCTACTTGATTTATATCCCAACCTGAGCATTGCACTCTGTCTGCTTCAAATCATGAATGTCTTTTAAAAAAAGTAAGTTTTACCTCGTGCTACTAACCTTAACACTGTACTTCAGATTTTCACAATGAAAAGACTAAATGAAATTGCCTGTACTTCTGTAATTTTCATCCCACGTTTCACATATTGCAATCCATTCTTCATGCTTCTCTCCAACATATGCTATCTGGTCTGCAGTCTGTCAGATTGGCTAAAGTGGATCTGGGAAATGATGCATTCATGAAGTATCTGGGAATAAATAGCATTAGTTGATTCACAAAATTATTTCTTTATTTGTACAAATGGTAATATACAGTCTATAAACAAACCCTTTTAAATGGCTTTAAATACAGTGTAAACACAAGAGTCCAGTCTAATTTCTATTTATTTACTTATTTTATTTTTAATAGAAACAATGTGTACCATCAAAGTGGCTAAATATACATAACATGCAAGGTATACAGCTTAGTTACACAGATAGTGTTATAGAAAAAAAAATCAAATATCACAATGTTTGTGACCAAATACATCAATGTCTATTTTGAAGCAATATTGTAGGGTTAACAATTGGTGCTTTCACAAATAATAAGATGACAGTTTTGATAAATAATCAACAGTAATGTAGAATGTGGGCAAATGCAAATAATGCAGCCTTTAAAAACAAGGAAAAGACTAAACTTGTGTCATATCATGATAAACACCCAAAATTTAAGATAATATCTAGTCTCGTATATCTAAAGTATGTTGATATAATATTGATATATTTTCTAGCCCTAACAGCCATGTTTCATAAATGGCACTACTTCCCTGACATTTAAGTGGTGATGTGTTATCTAACCAAACTACACAACAAACATAAAAATTAGCAAAACTGGCCCAAACATTTGGCCACTACTATTAATGCAGTACAATGCAAACAAAATGTATCTGCAGCTTTTACCACACAGGTAATTCAATGACAATGGTTCAATGGCCTGGCAGTTGATAACTGTCTAAATGCATCCAAAGACAGGGGATTTCTTAATCCCAAAGCTCATTTTGCCTTAAAGGTTAAAGTATTGGCACATGTATTTGCCATAGGGAGCGTTGAACTGGCCAGGAAGTGAAGGCGTGGCTGAGGTTCCATACCAGCAGGAGGTATGCATGGCACACCTGTGGCAAACATGAAGACCTCCTCCAGGGTTACTTCACTTTGACTTTCTAAAAGTAGAAAGCAATTAGAATGAACAACATCCACAAAAACTCTGGAACTGTTCATTATAATTTCTGTGGATAAAATAACACAATTAAAAGAAAATTCACCAACCTTCACAATCAAGAAGTTAGTCTGCCCAGAAACATAGTGTTTTTTTTACTCTCTTACCCTCTTGTACCCTCTTGTTGCTTCCACACAGACTTAGCTCTCGTCAGAAGATATTCTCAATGTCCGTAGCAGATAACTTTTTATCTGACAGGCAGAGAACAGGTGTCAGGACATCAGGAGGCAAGCCCATCCTTGAATCTGAAATGCAACAACAGGTTACCAGAAAATTGGAATTTTGGACCACATATCAGCAAGACAGCAACACCATGTTTTACCGCAAACAATAATTTTTTTGAAACAGTAACTAACAAAAAACATACCTTTCAATTGCACTGTGGTTTCTGTCAATGATGTACCACATGAGGTACTCCTTTACAATCGACTGCTTTTCTCCACTGACCTTACATGTTTGAAGCACCCTGCTGTCTGCAACATGGTGCTGTTCTGTACCATTAGGTCTTGCAGGGTCTCCAATGAGGATGCATTGTGTAGTGTATCTAAAAAGATATATGATGACCTTAACTCATTTGAAATTTAAAAAGTAACCAACAACCTTTGCTAGAATTTTACACCCTCATACCTTTTGTAACACTTTTCCTATTTCCTCATCTGTAATCTCTCCTATAGATGAGTTGAAACTGGACTGCCCTGAGATGTGGCTGACCAGATCCTTTGAGAGGAAATTTGGACCATGTCCTCCATGTACTATGGATACAGCAATCATCTTTCCTGCCAAACTATATTCATCCTCTCTGATTGCTGCTTATGAAAATACATAGTAATCATGTTAAATCAGTTATTATGTTAAACAAGAATTCCATGGTTGAATGATATAGTTCCTTTTAAACACTCCACACAAAACAGTACCTGTTGAGTTGTAGACAAGGTAGCGGCTCTCTGCAGGTCCATCAAATATGGGTCGTTTGTTAAAACTTTACTAGGATATCCTTCTTTTCAGAGAATGTTCCTCTTTTGAATCCTCCGACGGCACCATCCCAGATGTCAGAGCGGCAAATGTGAAATCTGCTGACAGCGTGGCGATCAATCTGGAGTGCCAGGTTTCCAATCACTTCTGAAATGGATCGCTGTTCTACCCTACCAACAAATAGATGATGATGAATGTAATAATACTTGGTGGAAGACACATTTAATTAGAAAAAAACAACAGTTGTAGTAAGGGTGACTTGATTTCTTACTCTGGATCCTCTGAAATATCATGAGTGACAGCATCACTGTCTCCAGAGTCCTCTGAATCCTCTACTTCGATGGGTGCATACAGTTCTGTGTATTTGCTGAAAAATTAAGAAACATTTATATTGTTCTTGTCTCCAAATGAATCAATCAATCTCCAAATTTAGAGAGGAAAGCATCATACCTATAACATGTAGTTTACATTGCACTTCCTGACGTTCCTGGGCAGTCTTCTGCTTCAGAAAGTAAGATCTGCATAACAAACGAGTTATTGGACTGGTGAGTAGAAGGGCTTAAACATAAAGGTAGGGGTATCAGATGTCCTATTTATAAAGAAAGGCACTACTCTAACAATTATCATTTTGGGTCTCTAAGTCAGTGTCACATATTACTTTATGTACTTTAGTTAGCTACGGAATATTTAAAGACAAAGCTACAAACAAACATATACACATACATCTCGGCCACTTTAATAAAAAAACACTCTAGGGGAACTAAATAGTAGTTTCAAGTTTTTAATATCTCTACACATATAGGAGCAACATATTAACATAGTTTCTGGATCATGGTGTGGAGTTTCATCAACACCAATACTGGTACTGGTCAAGATTGGTTTAAATAGCTGAAAGTAAAAAACAAATCACAGTTGCACTTCAGATTTGACGGAAATAACCTGAAATATAAGCAATATGAGTATCTCTCGTGATGAGCATCCTGACCCACACCACACTGTTAAAGGGCATACCATCTTTGACCTACACGTGAGTCATGAAAGCAGGTACAACATGGCAAATGTTACACTTACTACTGTATCAGCTAAATTGAATTCAGCAGCACTTCTGCTTGTAATGATCACCTCTGAATCAGACGAGTCTGAGTTGAATTGCTCAGCTGTGAAATACAAGATTAGACAAAGATTTGAATGTATCTGAACAATGGGCCAATATACTTATACTAATCAATTTAATTTATTGGTTATTTTATATCATAATTACTTACAATTAGTAAGGAAATCTTCCACTATGCAAATGTACAATGTGAGGCGTTGTATTTATTACCTTTGTACCATCAGGGTAGAGCAGAAGGTAGGGACCAGCCTCTAAATTTTTGTTAAAATCTTTCATTTTCTGTACGGCTGCTTTGCGCAATTGCTCTGCATCCGACCCTGGTTGCACTACAAGGGGTAGTACCATTCCTCTGACAGGTTTCAGCATCATGCGCATAATACCAACTGAAATCTACAGAGAAACATAGAAGTAGGTTCATTGACAAATAGCAAATACATGACAGAATGGACTACCAGCTAAACAGAAGTTACCTTCACACTGCTGTCTTTCAGTGTTTTTTTTCTTTTTGAAACATGATTGTCTCTCTCTTTTAAACTTTGAAAATTCAGGAATGTAGCCAGTGCACTATTTCCTGTGCGTCCAGTTCCTGCTTCAAACAGAATCCAATCAGTTTGAGTCATTTTTTTTTATAAAAAAGTAAAACTTCTCTGATGTCAGCTTGTTAAATGTGAATATGTTCTAGTTTCTTCTCTCCTATGTGACAGTAAACTGAATATCTTTGAGTTGTGGACAAAACAAGACATTTGAGAATGTTCTCTTTGGCTTTGGGAAACACTGATCCACATTTTACAAACCAAACTACTAATCCATTCATCCAGACAATAATTCAAACATTAATTGATAATGAAAAAATGTGTTAGTTGCAGCCTTTGTTCACTCACAAGTGATGTTTAATTAGATTATCCATCTAATCTAATTAAACATCACTTGTGCCAGGCTTAGCAGCATCATGCAGAAATGTGATGTTCTTGCCACATGAACTGCAGAATGCTGTTTCCACATGTAGGTCAGTCCCTCCAGAGAAACGCGGAGTTTTTTTGTGATTGTTGCGGGCAAAAATCTTTGATTATGCGGCACGTTTTCTTAAAAAATGCGATGGAATATGCGGGATATTTATGCAATTTTATGCGATGAAATTGCGGGAACTTGCAAAAATTGCGGGAACTTGCAAAAACTGCGGTTTGATAAAAAAGAGAAAAAAAGTGATTCCCCCAACACCGTGTTCTCACTAGGCGAAATTGTATCACTTCATAACGTTCCCATGGCAACCGGGGAAAATGGCTGCTCTTGTGTAAAGTAAACGCAACATTTTTCAACTTTCTGCTGAGATATATGTGAAATGTGGGGATTATGAAATCATGCAAGCCCCGCATATTTTGCGTGGAAATCGGCAATTTATGCTGCGAAAGTGTGGCATATTTTAAAACATGCGCCCCCCGCATAAATATGCAGACTTTGGCTGATTATGCATTGAATTCTGCGATCGCGTTTTTCTGGAGGGACTGGTAGGTTGAATCCACAAAAAGGACAATACATACTGTAGTAATCTGTATGTAATAAAACAAAGTATCATTAGGTGAGCATTAGGAATGTAAACATTAAATAAACCATTTACTAAACATGAACGTTATATTGTATTTGTTTAAGTGCTATGCTTCATTTACTACATAACCATAAGCAAGTACAGAACCTTGAACAATGTTAACCTTCCTAGTGAAGTGAGTTCACACACACACGCAGGATGGATATATTAACAAGTAATGCTAGTTGATAGTTAAACATAGGACTCACGTGTTAAAAGACGCAGGGCGCCATTTAGCTAACGTTAGTTAAATGCTAGCTGTAGCTTCATAGCCTAAATGGCCGAGATACGGTTAACAAGTTACAATAATATAGTATTTGTGTGATTACTCTATGTGATACTATAGACTTTAAACATAGCATTCACACGTTAATACGCTGCGAAGCTTCGTAGCCTAAATGGCAGAGTACATACATGTGAAAATACAAATATATTGAACAATACTGCTTATTTGTGACAATCACATAGCAACAGTAATCATAATTAGCAAGGAAACGTGTTTCACTTACTTCTCAAACATACAAAAACTTTCCTTCTGCTCATCCTCAGACTCCGTTTGTCAACAACACGCTCACTTCAGGTGTCACTTAGCTACTTCCGTTGTGGCTTATGTATTTGTGTTGTGGCTTTTGCGTTTGTGTTGTGGCTTTTGTGTTTGTGTTGTAGCTTTTGTATTTGTGTGAACCTTCTCGGCCACCGTAAGAAACACACAAAATAACAAAACTACTCAAGCAAAAAAAAAAAATAATAATTGCCACTGCTTATAGACAACAGTCCAGCCCACAGCCGACTCTGGAAGTAAAAATCCCATTCATTTTCTTGATAAGGATTTAGGTTTCTGCTCCTGTAGAAGCTAGAAGTCTGTATGAAATCAACCTTGTTAAGAAAAACATGTTTTATCCGCAATCTTATGGAGAAAAACTACACTACACACAATCCTAAGCATAAAAGCAACATCTCTGATTGGTCCAACTCACTGTTATTCATCTCGTAGCTGGTTGGCTCGGTTCCCGACTTAAAACTCTTTATACAAGCAATTCTCTATACGTCAATGAAACAATTGAATGGTGAAAAACACTTCCGGAGACAGATCCGTAAAAAAGTGGGCGGTCACTGTTTAGCTCTATAGGGCTCTCAGTCAGCCCTGGACCGCACCACTATCACCCTGGGGGGATTCTCTAAACATTTTGAACATTACCACAGTCTGAACAAGTTTGTTCAGTTTGTACTTATAAGTTTGTACTTATATTACACAGATAAAGAACCCTTTTCTGAGGTATGCAACTCCCCCCAATTACCCCTGAAATGCATAAACCAAATAAATCATTAGACACAGGAAACCCCCATCCCTTGGTTCTGACCCATCTCACATTCCCTTTAAGAGCAGGCGCGCTTGTTCCATGGCGGATTTCTATTATGACGGCGGATTTGTAGTTGTTTATTATCAAAATCTGTATTGCCCTTCACAAACTTGTCCTTTTTTATGAATATTGACCACAACCATCAATTCCAAGTATTCCTATTGGCTTGAAATTTTACATTTGCGCTTACATGAACTGGGGCAGACGCTCCATAGCCATGCGCCATCTTGAAATACGGTAGCCCGTAAGGGACATACAGGCTATACTGCTCCGCATTTCGCGCTTTTCACTCAGTGGTACTGACTGTGACGTATGCCAGGGAGGGAGGGGGGAGAAGATTACTTGCGACTCACCGCCGGCAGATTTGAAAGCCTGTTGTCTATTATCAAGGACATGTAACTGAGTCGCCGAGGAAAGCAACAAAACCAAAGTTAATATTGTTGTGGCTTTTCCAAGATGGAAAGAACTGATGAGGAGCAAGGATTTTAAAAGGGACGCCGAAGTTGCCTGCTTTCTTCTCAACAGGTAATTCTGCCTATTTGTGTAAAAGTTTTATAGTTGCTACTTGCTTGGCTAAATATAGCATGGTTGTGCATAACGCTAGAACGACGTCTAGGATACTTTCCCTCGCATCAATGATGAAAAAGCATTGTCTAACTTGTAACATAAACTTAATCATATGTGCCGTGATTTCCCTGGCAGACAACTCACGTCATGGAGTTGTAACACAGACTAGCTACAGCTAGAACAGCTGCGTGTAAACAATGGAGACACTAAGAGATCATTTCAGTTTCATTGACATTGTTCATGCTGCTCAGAGAAATATATTAAAAACACAAACCTTCGTTGCTTCTCTCCTACACTGTAAACATCGCCTTACACTATTAATCTCGTACAATATACAGAATAACGATAGCACTGATACTTTACTAACATTGGCTTGCATATGTTTGGGAACCTGATAGCTGATGTTAGCAATGAAATGGTACCAAAATAACGTCAAACTATTATTACACTGGAAGGGACACTCACGGACGGTTGTCGCTAATTTCGGGTTTGGCCACCGTAGGAGTTATAACGCACTCGGAATGGGGGGGGCTAGAAAATGAAATTCAGTTGTTTGTCATATACAATTTCACCGCTAGATGGGAGCAATTCTTACACAATGTAGCTTTAAAACATTTAGAGAGCGATAACCCCGCTAACATTCCCTGATGGGTATTTTTATGAAAGATATAGATTTTCAGCGGAGGGAATTACGAATAGGCTATTCGGCGGCTTCTTGAGCCTTGTGTTGCCAATTCGCACATAGGTTTGCCTTATGTTTTTATATTTTTTATTTACTCTCACGATCGCTTACCACTGCCAGGGATGCAAGTGAAATTATAGGCTAAAATTTGTTTTTTCAAAAATGTTTCAAATTGTATGTCTTCTGATCTTTTACAGATTGTAAACACTTCTCTACTCTCAGGTATCTTCCCAAAGGCCCTAAAAACTGCAGTCATCAAGCCACTTTTAAAAAAGAACAATCTAGACACGGCACTACTGAGCAACTATAGGCCGATATCTAACCTTCCATTCTTAAGTAAAATCATTGAAAAAACGTTTTTTCAACAACTCAACCTTTTCTTGTCACTAAATAATGGTTTTGATGCCTTCCAGTCGGGTTTTCGACTACACCACAGCACTGAGACAGCTCTTGTTAAAGTATTTAATGATATCCACTTAAACACATATAGTGGCAAAACTGCAGTCTTAGTATTACTTGATCTCAGTGCTGCATTTGACACAGTCGACCATGACATATTACTACACCGATTAGAAAACTGGGTTGGCCTTTCTGGCTCAGTCCTAAACTGGTTTAAATCCTATTTAAAGAATAGGGACTACTTTGTATCTATAGGTAATTATACATCTGAGCATACAAATATGACGTGTGGAGTTCCCCAAGGCTCCGTTCTGGGGCCTCTTCTGTTTAACATCTACATGCTTCCACTGGCTCAGATTATGGAAAACAACAAAATATGTTACCACAGTTATGCGGACGACACACAAATTTACATAACCTTATCGCCAGGAGATTATAGTCCTATACAAACTCTGACTAAGTGCATTGAACAAATTAACGACTGGATGTGCCACAACTTTCTTAAATTAAATGAAGAAAAAACTGAGGTGGTTGTTAGCACTCAGCTTCAAACGACAATGTTAAAAACAACAGACAAAGCCAGAAATCTTGGTGTAATTATGGACTCAGACCTGAATTTCAACAGCCACATTAAGACAATTACAAAGTCATCCTATTACCACCTTAAGAATATATCAAGGGTAAAGGGACTTATGTCTCAGCAGGACTTGGAAAAACTTGTCCATGCTTTTATCTTCAGTAGACTGGACTACTGTAACAGTGTCTTTACAGGTCTCCCTAAAAAATCAATCAGACAGCTGCAGCTGATTCAGAACGCTGCTGCTCGAGTCCTCACTAAGACCAAGAAAGTGGATCACATCACTCCAGTGCTGAAGTCTTTATACTGGCTTCCTGTGCCTCAGAGAGTTGATTTCAAAATACTTTTACTAGTTTATAAATCATTAAACGGTTTAGGTCCAAAATACATTTCTGACCTGCTAGTAAACTACAAACCACCCAGACCTCTCAGGTCGTCTGGGACAGGTCTGCTTTCTGTCCCCAGGGTCAGAACTAAACAGGGAGAAGCAGCATTTAGTTTCTATGCTCCACATATTTGGAACCGACTTCCAGAAAATTGCAGGTCCGCTGCAACTCTGTTCTTTTAAATCAAAGCTGAAGACCTTTCTTTTTGATGTTGCCTTTCGTTAAATAACTATCCATTTCTTATACTTACGTTGCTTATTTTATCTGCTTTTATATAACTGTTTTTAACTGCTCTTTAATGTTTAATTTCTTATACTGCACTGTAACTTTTATTCTTGTATTTTAATTGTCTTCATGTAAAGCACTTTGAATTGCCCTGATGCTGAAAAGTGCTATACAAATAAAGCTGCCTTGCCTTGCCTTGCCTTGCTAAAGCAACAAGCTTTTTTATGGAAAAGCACACGTGTAATTATGGTCAGATCTTGTGCCTGACTGATGGGGAAGTGATATTGATAAGCATTGTGATTTACGCAATTACAGTGTCGACTCTTTTTTTGCCAGCTTTCCTTCCTGTTTTAGGAAGCAGCGACTGTATTGTGTTTTGCCTGTAAAACTGTGTCTGCGTTCATATTTATGTAGAATTATAGTTTGCTCTTGTTATGTAAAATATGCGGCTCTGGTAGATGTTTGCGATTGGTCATGCTGTGCAAACACCTCCTTTTTTATGTGAACGCGCACGTCGCTGGATTGGGAAACCCTGGGTTGATTGAACTAGTTGTTAACCCCTGTTGTGACACAGCTTATGCGGGACTGCGGTTGTTAGGTTAGGTGAAGCCGGGTAACTGAAATAAATCCAGGGCATGTTGATCTTGCTTCGTAGTACAGGCCTCTGGTGAGCTAGAGGTTGCCCCTGTTCTTTAATTCTTAGTAACATGCTTGACTAGGAGCTGTGAAGTCCTGAGCCCAGCCCTTGCAGCTGCAAGCAGTGGCAGCTTAGTTTTTTGTTTTTTTTCCAACCTTTTTTGTGCAAATTCGACACAGGATTTCATATGGTACCCTGCAATACACCTGCCAAGTGTAAAGTTGATTGGACGAACGATTGAATGACAGAAAGCCTTACGAACACACACACAGATTCCTTCCTTTATAGTTACATAGCCTCAAATGAGTTGAACTGAATAATTAAAATTAGAGGTTAAATTAAAAATAGATTTAGGATAGGATTAAGGCAACACCCCCAACATATTTAGTAGCATCATGTATAAGTGCAGCTTTGGTAGGCAATCTGCTATTTAGAAAAACAAATGTTTCAAGAAGACAGTAAATGCAAATCAGCTTAATTTTATGAGCAATATAAGCATAACATTTAATGGGTAAGAAATATACCTTTGTAATTTCCAATTATAATATGTTTAACCCAAAGAATAGATTTAATTTGTGGGAATTTGTATGCAGTACTTCACGACCTGTATGTGTGTGGCTCTAACATTTTCAGGAGCTGCAACACAAGTTATCCACCGCTGCAGCAGACAGGAGGTCCAAACTTATTGATGTGAAACATTAACAGTTTGCCGTTAAACTCCTTAAAATTGCTTTGAATTTAGTGGACTTGGTGTCCTAAACAAGGGCAGAGCGGCTGTCCATCAGCTTTGGCCTGGCTAGCTCTTTGGTGGAATGGGACGGCAAGATTGGTATCTAGCTCTGGGAATAAGATCAGGTCACGGTCTGATGGGAGGTTTCATGGTCTACAGACTGAGCTGTAACAGGATCGCACAGCTGCCCAGGACTAACTGGCATCACACACACACACACACACACACACACACACACACACACACACACACACACACACACACACACACACACACACACACACACACACACACACACATTCATGCACAAGAGGAAAGTTCCCGATTTTCAACCAGCTGAAGCGAGTCATTCAGCATCCGGAGGATAAACTGGGACCTCTTGGCAGTGGCGCTGTTCATCTGCATGTATGGTACTACACAGAGCTGGTTAAAACACGCTAGCTAGCTAGCTTTGGCTGGTGAGGTGCCACCGAATATTGAACAAGACATTTTTAGGGCGACCAAAATGTTCCAATTAACTTTAATGAAGTGGAAACACACAGTGAGAGGGGTCATAGTTTTAAGTTGAAAACACGAACAACAGCCAAAAACAAGTTCAGGTCTATTTTAATGTCCACAGTGCCATGGTTAGCATTGCTAAGCCTCTGTCCTGATCGACAGATCGGCGTGTAGCCACACCCTAAAAACATCCCCTGCTTTATTGTGTTTTTTTAAATAAATGGGACCATAATTTACTAAATGACTTGTGAGACTTGAAACTAGCAATTGAGACCATAATCTCATTATGAGATTATTTACTGGGGGTAATACATCAAGTGAGAAGTGAGTCATTTTCTCACAGACTTCTATGCAATCAGACTTCTTTTTGGAGCCAGAGGCCTCAACAATTCTCATGATCCTATGCAACTTCACGACATCATCAACATTCTGTTTACATTGATGGTTTGGATTGAGAGGCCCCTAGCGGCAGAAAATGACATACTGTACGTTGAAGTCAACCAGGCATATGTAACAAAACTTAATATAATGTTCAATTTATTTATTTATAAAAGATTTAAATACAAAAAGAAACTAATCACAGGGGTTCTCCACAGAATAAGACTGTGCTGTTCACTCCATATGCATGCAGTTAGAAGTATGTGTGTTCCTAGACAAGCATGCAATGCTGGCATTTCATGTGCACCTATGCGTACATGGGGGATGCCAGGCGCACCACAATGCTTTTCTTCCTGAAAATGGTTGAGGCAGATGATTGATGGTCTCCCCTCTCAACTGCTCTCACAATAAGACCTTTGAGAGGCGATCTGCTGGGTCAGGGGATGGGCAGAGGGTCTTCCACCTCTGTTGACATTCGACCCAGCCCTCTGAATTGCCACTGCTTTGTGCTTGAATGGACACTGATTGAACAGGGCAGTGGTGGCCGTGAGAGACGGGATCTTCCCCTGTGGGGGGGTGGGCAAAAATAAGATGCTAACTTAGTCCAGTCATGTTCTGAATATTGAGTACAGCACCTTTAAAAAGAAAAAGGAAATTGAAAAAGCCATTTTAAATGTAAACAGATCCACTGTTCTACTCCAAATGTAGACAGGTCCACTTTATGGTCAGCAGGGGGAGCTGACAAAGAGCACAGTGCGGAGCAAATAGAGTGAGCAGCAGTAGCAGAGTTGGAGAGAGGACTATTTATAAGGCAATGGCTTCAACTTGTTCTCACATTTCTGCCCATGTGGCTTTACACACAAAGTCACCAGTGAAAGGAGCGTGAACAACTCCAGAGTAATTCCCGAGAATGCAGCGGAAAGTGTAGCAGGTTAGAGGCTAACATTAGCAACTAGCCGTATTGGCTGGCATGCATGATGTTGCGATGATACCATGGCCACTTGCAAACAGGCAGTGTCAAGTCATTTAGGGAGTAGTCTCGCATTGCCAGATCTTCCTCCACAGCACTGGGAGGAGGGTCTGGCTAGTCCACACAGCATTCCAGGATGGGAGAAAAAAACCTGCTCTGGTTTATTGGCATTTCTTTAAACCAATCACAATCGCCTCTGCAAAATAGCTTCGGGAAGGAACTTGTTTTGGTGGAACATGTGTAAGTTTAAAAGTTGTTTTAGTTGTGCAACAGAAAACTGAGATTGGACAGATAGTCCAGCTAGCTGTCTGGATTTACCCTGCAGAGATCTGAGGAGCAGTTAACCATAGTCCTCATAAATCCACCGGAGTACAACACAAAGAAAGTAGAAGGTGACGGACATCCGGCTGAAAATGAGGGACATCCGGCGAATCTTGCGGAGGCACCGGAGCAATCCTGTAAATTAATCATCGTCGATATAGACTATTTAGGGATCAATATGCTGTGAGTAACAAAATCCTCTTCCTGCACAACTGTCATATGGGTCTGCTAGAAGGTGCTGGCTAACGGTGAAGACTGTCTTAAGCAGACATCTAATTTACTCATGGAAATGCATTAACTACCATTACAGAACAGATATACTAGTGATGTCCAAATGAAGCTTCATGAACTATTAGTTGTATTTGTTGATCCCACTAATTGGCGCTCTTGGTGTAAAGGAAAAGGCTTTAAGGAATGTTAGCTCAGTGTGCTTTCAACCCTTTGTTGAACAGAGAGTGCCATCTAGTGGGCTCAGAAAATAATGAAAATGGTTGATGAATCTTCCTTTGGACATCCCTAGTGCTTGTATCTTATCATACCACAGATCATGTTGTACTGTAATCACTGCCACAGAGAGAATATGTCTCCCCAGCAATTCAACTGATCCACAGGTGACGGTGCCTACGAGGGCTGCCACCTGTTGTTACTTCGAGACATGCCGTCAGTGGTTGCCATGATAAAAAAGCTCACTCCAGCCTTCATAAATAGAAGTGTCTTTACCGGGACTAACACAAACAGGAAACATCCATTTACATGGGAGCTACCTCCAGCTAATCCATGACTCCTTCCTCTTTTTTATACTCCATCTGGATATGATTTGGCTGTAGCAGGGGAGACATGCCGCCCCTACCATACTGAGCCAAGAAATACTTTTTCCATTCGCTTTACTTCCTTGGGCAAATAATAAGGGCCTTTAAGTTTTGAGGGGGGGGGGAGGGAGTGAGAGTGAGCTGAGCAATGAGGAATAGACCTAGGAAAGAAAAAACATAGAAAGTGAGTTGAAAGGCTGCCTTTCACTGTCCTTTATACATTTAGAACATTAATAGGACGATTCTATTCAATATTCAGCTATTGTTAAAATGTTGAATGAACTAAGAAACTTTTAGGAAAAGCTGGTTATGTAAGGAAGTTTTTTCTCGCCACTGCTGCACTAAATGCTTGCTCTTGGGGGAATTGTTGGAATTGTTAGGTCTTTGTAAATTGTGAGTGTGGTCTAGACCTACTGTACTATCTGTAAAGTGTATTGAGATAACTCTTGTTATGATTTGATACTATAAATAAAATTGTATTGAATTCAGTTGAATTCTGCTAAATCCTTTCTAGGAGAAAGGTGAGAAGAGCAGAGGACAAGGATGGAATGGAAAAATAAGAGAAGCAAAGAGGGGAAAAAGAAGAAATTTGGAAGGAAAGTAAAGCATCTGGTTGTGATTTGCATGCAGAGGTATCTCCTCTGCTTTTCTCCCACAATATTGTGCTTCTCTCTGACAGACTGACAGAGCTGCAGGAGGTGAGCACTGCCAGGAAAAATAAAAGTACAGGCAGCATGTTTGGGAGTGGAGGCTGAGAAGGAGGGGGGGGGGGGGGGACTAGAGGGGTTGGAGGTGGTGGTGGTGGGTTACTCTGAACAAAGGCAGCCAGTCAGGCCAGCTGCAGAGGGCTAGAGTAACATATAGGGTGAACAGGCCTTAAAATACACACAGGAATCAGAAATGGTTGTCTGGCTGTCACACACTCTGGGACCTACATCTGGTGGTCTAACTAGTTTCTATCATTAGACATCATTACTGCTGCTCCTTTTCTTTGCTCTGCATGCTGAAAGCGCCACAGTACGGGACAAACAGCAACACCAAATTGAGTCTCTCTCTGAAACTGTAACTCTCTGTTGATATTTTTGTGCTTGTTAGTGACTTGTTTTAGCCCTGCTCATTAGCCAGAGAGAAGCCCTGGCATTTGAGAGTAAATTCAGGCGCTGCCTTATTTAGGCAGACAGACCAGTTTCCTACCCAGGCCAATTTGTATTCTGTTTCACCCATTTGCTATTGCTTACAGATACTAACATTATTCATGTCATCAAAACAGACCTACCACAAAAAAACGTATCCTTGTTTAATGATGTATAAACGTGATGTACAGGTAACCCTAACCCTATGGTTATATTTACCAATGGCTAATTACCTTTACCCACTATTGATGATGTGTTGGAGGTTTGAGGTTCAGCCAAACTGCACCTTATCATCTCACAAACTCATTGCTTCTTCTTCATGCCTCTTATGTGTAACATGTAACCATAGACTGTATATAAAGATGGACGGCTTGACAGCTCCCCACAAGTAAAGCCAAAAATATCTTGAGAGCACCCTGGTGGCTGACTGCAGTATAGGCCATACATCCTACCCCTTTCATGTTAACAGAAGGGACATGGCCCAAACTAAAATATCTAAATATCATCAAATACATTTTAGGTATACAAGAATACATTTCACACCAAGCAGCACCAAAGAAAATGCAGTTTTTAGATGTCTTAAAGGAGAACTCCAGCCAATTGTAAAGGTAATAACTATGCAAGACCTGTCAATAGAAGAAAAAAACTAGCCGAATCGGCTAGTTTTCGGCTGCAGCTAATGCCCACAGCTTCCACTTAGCTAAAACGGCCTCTCAACAGACACAAAATGCAATTAAAATGTCTGTGCAAGATGAACAGGGCCCTTACATGACAACAAGATGCGTTTTCAACTCAGACATTGTTTAAATTCACCTACCCTGTTAGCTGCTAGGTAGCTGCCGTCTGGAATGAGTGAGTGTGTTCAGCCAGCTGGCTTTGGTAATAATCATCAGCAGTTCCGTGTGTATTTGTAGCATATATATCCATTTTGTGTGCAATCCATCTGGCGTCGGTGAGCAGTAGTCTTGTCAGTGTCGTTCGGTGTGGTAGCCTTCTGTAGCTATTACTGTACAAGGCAGAGACATAATTTGGTCCATTTCCATGTAGTTACATAGTCACTGATATGGTCATAACTGCTACAGTGCTCCATTACCTATTTTGAGGGGGAAATAAAAAAATGTCACCGTGGAGGACACCCACCAGACCAGCGGACGCTCGTTGGATTGCTGTCGGCCGCGGCAGGCAAGGAAGGCGGGGAGGAACCAGAAGCAAGGACGCCGGTCGGGTCTGCAAGCCCGGCTAAGAAAACTACCACACAGATCGACACTGACAAGACTACTACTAACCAACGGCAGATGGATTGCACACAAAATGGATATATATAGTTACAAACGGACAGAAGTGCTGCATGATGATTATTACAGAAGCCAGCTGGCAGAATACACTCTCATCCCAGACGGCAGCTAGCTAGCAGCTAACAGGGTAGGTGAATTTAAACAATGTCTGAGTTTAAAACGCATGTTGTTGTCATGTAAGGGCCCTGTTCATCTTGCACAGACATTTTAATTGCATTTTGTGTCTGTTAAGAGGCACGAAGGCACTCTTTATTAGCCTGGGTAAACCCTGACGGACTTCCTTCTTGCAAATTTGAGATTTGCTCTGCAAGTCAGTCTGGCCAAGAGCCCATTCAAATCCATTTCCAATGTCCCCAAAACCGAGGCACCAATCACAACCGTTGAGGTGGGCTTTACGCTATGACGACCCACTCTCAGTTACAACTGAGAAGGGTCTGGTGTCAACCAGGCTATATCTTATGCCCCCAAAACTGCCGTTTTAGCTAAGTGGGGGCTGTGGGCATTAGCTGCAGCAGCTCCATGTTGCTAGCACCGATTTGGCTCGTATTTTTTCTATTGACAGGTCTCGCATAGTTATAGTTATCAAGATTACCGTAACAATTGGCCGGAGTTCTCCTTTAATCTGTGGTTGATTTATCAAGATAGAGCCTATTTGAAAATTTGCTCCAACGTTTTTGAAAATGTGAGGTCTGGCGAGACAGCTAGCATGCCTCGCCAGGCAGCAATCATGGTGCCCGGCTGAGAACACCCTTATCTCGGCAAGCCCTTTCAAAATTTGCTGCTGGCTCCTGATGTCTGTGCAGTGATTAAAGAAGAGATATTATTCTATGGGTGTATATAACGGGCAAGCTTTAGTCCCAGAGTCTAAAGCTATTAATTGTCCCTGGGAAAATTGGTTTAGCTGATGGTAAGGTTCATATTTTTATTTAACTTTAACATTGTACTAGAACGTGTCTTTGTACTTTTGACCGAATTGTTTGCTTGTCTTTATTCCTTATTGTACTAACTTGTTATGGGGGTGCGGCTAAGAGCCTTTTTACCGGGAGGTGAAATTCCAGCAAAACTGGATGGGAGCGAGTATTGATTTTGAGTGCTTGTATCATTGCCTTTATGGCTTCGGTAGGTTTGGAGCCTGATGGTCTCTATCCATAATGATTAATATATGATTGAAGTGGCAAAGTGGCAGTGTGTCACTCTTTCTAATATATTTGTTGCCCAGAGACTTTGTTACCACTTCTGGCCTGGCAGTAACTGTCAAACAGGCCAAAAAGAAGTGCAACAACCTTAAAGACAAACACAAGGCAATCTGCCTGCCTGTTCCCTGTTTTCTCTGCTTTGTATTATATACTAAAAGAGCCTTCCTGAGATTCATTTTTAAAGAAAATACTTAGCTTCAGTTTGACAAGCCATATATGAAGCCTAACACAGATGACAACACATATGCAGCGGCCGTTGAAATAAAGTGTACTTTTGGACTGTGAATGTATTCAAATAATCAGTTTCACAGTGATGTAAGTAAAACCCTATTTTCCAGAGCTTAGGGACCCAGCAACAGGCAAAGGGGTGGAGGCTGGTAGTGTGACTGCTGCCACCTGGCAGTGGCACAGTATAATGGATGCTGCACTCAATTAGTGCGTCACTGGTTGTTGCAGCAAACTTGACTGCCACTACAGGTGGGGCACCTTTGCACTAGGTCTGGGCAATATATCGATATATTGATATCGTGATATGAGACAATATATTGCCTTAGATTTGTATATGACCAATTTATGCCCTTTTAAACTGTATTTTAGATATCAAGTCATGGATGGCAGAGAACTTTCTCCAGCTCAACCCGGACAGAACCAAGGTCTTAATTATTCGTCCTAAGGGTCAGAGGGAGAAATTGGATGCAAAACTGCAAACAATGGCACTTCAACCCAGCCAACAAGTCAAAAACCTAGGGGTTTTCTTTCTGATTTTGATCTTAGCTTTAAATGTGCAATGTGTAATACTGACAGCTAGTGTTTAAAATAGTTACTGCAGTACAAATTCAAAATACTGGAGAGAGTCGTCTCCCCTGCCCCTCCTCACCAGACTCGAAGTTCACGGAGGTTGCCAGGCTGAGACCACAGCATCCACAACGTTGATAGACGCTTGTTTCACCTAGCTAGACATTACTTCACAGCACAGCGGAGTAGCTAACGTTAGATACTGGCTACATTGACAGTCATGACATAGTCAAAGCCGTGCTGACGCGGAGCTCTGTACCCAACTGACAGGCACACTTTTTCGGCTTAGAATTACAATAGGAACTTCTACAAACAACAACCTCGCTGTCCTCTCCACTCGATGGACAGACACACTTCCTCGGCTTAGAATTACGCTGAGCACCGCTAAAAATAACACTATCTTGCCGTCCTCGTCCTCTCCACTTGACTGAACACACTTTATTGCAGGGGTCTCAAACTCAATTTACCTGGGGGCCGCTGGAGGTAGAGTGTGGGTCAGGCTGGGCCACATCAAGTATTCCACAAAAGTATTCTTTGTTTGCTTTCTTATCTTGTTGCCTCAATAGACATTTTTAAGATTGGCGACCTGGTTCTTTCTCCCTGGTATTTTGTATAGTCCTCAGCATGTCTAGTTGAGTAATGACATAATGATGTTATATTCCTTGTACACCGCAACTTTCTCTGTGCACGAGACACATAGGGGTGCCCCTGTGCTCAACAAAAAAATATTCCGTCTCCCACTTTCCCTGAAATTGCCTGTGCTCGTCGCCAACCTTTCTCTTCACGGCGTGTTTTGAGAGAGACATGATTGGAACTGGGTGATGGCTTATATTTTCCGTCACTCCGGAACATGTTTCTACCAAGTGACTAACGTTGATACTTTCCCAGGTACTTCGTGGTACTACTTGGCTAGCTAGACTAACCCTATCCGTTGACAACAAACACCGCCGGAAGCTGTCATGAGACTATCTATGGTAGCCCATAAGTGAAAAATAAAAGTGTGGCAAGCGTGGCACACGCAACGACTCAGCAAAAAGGTGTGTTTCAGAACAACACTAACACTAAACTTTGATGTCAAGTAGGGGGCCACAAAATATCCCGCGGCCACGAGTTTGAGACCCATGCTTTATTGGCCTAGAATTATGGCAACAATCGCTAAACACACTGCAAACTCACAGTCCTCTCTTTCCGATTTCCAGCCCCCTTCTCTTGGCTTAAAAAAACTCACCGTTGTCGACTACGGCTGCTGAACAAGCTACACATTGTAAACAGCTGTGACCCGCTTGCCTGGTCCTCCGGTAACGTTAGCAGGGTTAGCATGTCGGCATTAGCCAAGAGCAGTCAGGATCACTTTACTGGCTGTGTCTCAATTGCTTTTGTGTGTAACCAACTTGGGTAATATAATTCAATGGGAGTACACAAATGTTGAAATGACATAAAATGCCTGTCCCTTGTAGCCGTGATAAATTAGCCTGAAGCTAATGCTTACCTGTTCAGCAGGAAATTATCCAACTCAGCATCCTTTTGGGTTATAAGCTGTCTCCATCTTTCAAATACATCTCCGATATTTACCCTGGTTTGTAACGTCTCTGGTCACGCAACTGTTAGAAACATGCAGTTTTTTTAGGTCAGGTAGAATTTATCTCCGTTGATCCTGTTAGTTTGTTTGCTGCTTTCATGGCTGTACTAACATTATTACCGCTGTAGGGCGCTGGGTTTACGTTTTTACCGGTATATCTGGCAACCCGGCCTGGCTGTCAAACTGGGCAGTTGATAACAACACAGGCCAAAACACAAACAGAAATTCCGTCACCAAACAGAAATTTCAAAAGGAGATAATACTGGCATTAGCATTGTTGTCAGAAAAGACAGCATTTCAACTTAGCATGTTTCCTTAATATCTGATGACGCATTGGGGTAATTTTTGGATTTATTACAGTAAATATATTACATACTGGAGCCACACATCAGAAATATAACAAAACAGTCTTTTATCATTTGAAGAACATTGTCAGAGTGCATCCATTCATCCATCCAACACAGACATTGATATGCTTTTATTACCTGTAAGATTGACTATTGAAATGCCTTACTTTCTGGGCTTACTAAGAAAAATACTGCTCAATTACAATAATTACAAAACTCAGCTGCACGGGTGCTGACGAGGACCAGAAAGAGAGCACACATTACACCCATTTTAAAGTCTCTGTACTGGCTACCCGAGTGCTTCAGAATTGATTTTAAGTTCCTTTCATTGGTTTATAAAGCTCGTAACGGTCTTAGCCCTAATTATTTATCAGATTTGGTTTAATCTTATGAACCCTCTCAAACCCTTCAGGTGGTCTTTTAATAGTCCCAAAAGTCAGAACGACAACTCATAGTGAGGCACCCTATTATTATGCTCCACGTCCATGGAACAGCCTGCCTGGGTTGCAGAGAGTGTTGATACTACCTTTTAAAGCAACACTAGATAACTTTTCCCGTTTCAGTCCCCCTACAGGTTGTCTCATTCGAACTACAGCTCGTGCTACCCAATCTGGCAAACTTGCATAATGTAATGTAATGGACAATTCCGCTTCCAACCTGTAGGGGGACCGAAGCGGGAAAAGTTATCTAGTGTTGCTTTAATAGCCTGGGAAAACCCTGACGAACTTCCGGCAAATTTGAGAATTGCTCTGCAAGTCCGTCTGACCAAGAGCCCATTTAAGCCCATTTCCAATTTTTCCAAATCAAGGCACCAATCACAACCGTTAAGGTGGGCTTTACACAATGACAATAGCGCAGCGACGGCAAGCAGTTTTTTGTTTACATTCAACATGACGGCCACCGAACCGCAGCAACCCATTGATGCCGCTGTCGCTGCTACGTCACCCGGATCGTTGGTCTGATTGGTTGAAGGACTATCCAGTGCGCCCAGAGGCATTTGAGCGGCGTCCGTTGGTGACACCCCTTTGGAAATGGGCTGTGAATGAACCTTCCCCAGACCCACTCTCAATTACAACTGAGAAGGGTCTGGTGTCAACCAGGCTAACCTTTTAAGTCAGGCCTTTTGTTAAACAACTTATTTATCCATTTCTCTATCTATTTACAGTACTTGTGGTCTATTTATTTATATGTAGTTAGTTTTATAATTTATTTTATTATTTGTTTTTCTTCTACTTATTTATGTTATCTGTATTTTATGGATTGTTTTTAACAATCTACAATTTATTTGCTTATTAACCACTCTTTAGAGTGTTTGGTTTTAAGTGTATGATGGCATTTCCTCTGTTCGGTTCACCTCGTTTCCTGTTTTTAATGGTGCTACATTTACATGTCTGAAAAGTGCTAATAAAGTCTGATTGATTGATGTCGTAATATCGTGTTATGTTGCTGCATTACAGTAAAGTGAAGTCATTTTCTGAACTTACCAGACTGTTCCAGCTGTTCTATTATTTGCTTCTACCCACTTAGCCACATTACTGATAATTTGTCACATATCTCATTGTGTAAATATTTTGTGAAAGCACCAACAGTCAAACCTACAATCGTTGCAATATTGTTATCGAGGTATATTGTGATATTTGTACAACCCCAAATCAGAAAAAGTTGGGACAGTATGGAAAACACAAATAAAAAAGAAAGTAGAGATTTCTAAATGTACTTTGACTTGTATTTCATTGCAGACAATGTGAACACAAAATATTTCATGTTTTGTCTGGTCAACTCAATTTCATTTGTAAATATACATCCTTTCCTGTCATTCAGACCTGCAACACATTCCAAAAAAGGTTGGGACGGGAGTAATTTAGGGCTAGTAATCAGGTAAATTGGTTAAATAATGATGTGATTTGAAACAGGTGATGTCAACAGTTGATTGTAATTATGATTTGGTACAAAAGCAGCTTCCAAGAAAGGTCTAGTCCTTTAGGAGCAAAGATGGGCCGAGGATCCAGCCAACAAATACGTGAGACAATTATTGATGTGTTTAAAAACAATTTCTTGTTTTATTTGTGTTTTTCATGCTGTCCCAACTTTTTCTGATTTGGGGTTGTATATACTCTGCTCCTTCTGCAGAGGAAGCCAGGGTCAGAGGCCCAGGGAGAGTGAGGCTCCTCTGGACTTCCTCTAGGACCAGGCAGAGAGGGAAGAGGAAAGGGAGAAAGAGGCGGTGGAAAACGGCAGCCAAAGAACTGACGGAGAAATATCTGTCTCTGTTTGAAAAACTTGTTAACAAATTCAACTCGAGCAATTTATTTTTGAAAGCAACAGTGTATTGTGTATAATAATATAATATTGTCTGAAATAAATAGTAAATATAGCATAATATATAAAGATATCAAATACATAGCAAAGTATATAAATAAATCAGTGTCATCAGTGATGACAGAGATGAGAGTGGGAATTGTATGTACACACAGGTGTAATCACTTGTTTCTGCCATTGTTGGTGTTATCTGGCACTCCCATCTCATCTGTCAGTGAGTATTGAATTCACAATGTGCACACTAAGGCAGTTGTTAATGACCATTTCCAAATGCATCTGTATTTGATACTATTATAGACTGTAGAAAATAGTGGACATAGCAGCAATGATGTCCCATTGGTTTTTGGACTGCCATTGGTTTTTGCCTGTCTTCAAAACTTGAGAGCCCTGGAGTTTTTCCTGGCTGAGAATGGGCCTTTGAGGGACACAAATGAAGCCGTGGTCTGGGGGTCCTCCCCCAGGAAATTTTGAGTGTCAAAGACTTAATTTCCTGCAATAGAATATTATGCTGTAAAGGAAGGGGGCTTTCTACAATTGACCACAAAGTCCAGTTCCTTTGATTAGTATGAACAGGGCGTAACGGTAACTCTTTCCTAAGGAGCACATTTTGCTTGTTGTTGAAAAATGTAGGAGAGACTTAAATAAGGTACCTGCTATTACTGTTTTAGCTAATTTGTACAATACTAGCGTTATGAATACAAACGTTGCCCTAGTTGTAAAATTCTCAGTGATACAGTAGTGTAACGGACCGCCCTTACGGTTCGTCATGCATGTGAAGCGCAGATTAATTGCAAATTTAACCATCATATTGTGAAATAAAGTTGAACTGCTCAGCAGAGGGACAGAGCGGGATGCTGCCGCCTCTGCAGCTTACGGTATTCAGGGAGTCAGGTCAGTGCCGATAAAGCGCTTTCATGCGTAGGCCGACTCCCGTACGGCTTGCATCAGGTGTTAGAAAACTGTACAAAAACACAAAATTGGGTTGCTGTTTAACGCAACTATGAGACGTTTTCACAGGTTATGAAACTATTAATTTACTACTGATAGACGGTGGCGCAGCCCACCGCGCAGTCAGAAGGCGAGAGCTCCGCACCGACAGCAGCGGCTTCTCGCTGTGCCGCCGGTCACCCAAGGCAGAATGGTCACTGGGAGAGTCCAGTACAGCCTGTCATTGCAAATGTAGATCCCATTAGGGCTACACAGCGGAGCGTTCAGATCCTGTCAAATCAGCGCCAGCCCCTGTAGTAGGGGCTGTGGATGAGAAGGAGGCTGGCTGCTGAAAATCAGATGTTTTGGCAGTCGTGATTTTCCTTTGGGGCTGGCTAAAACCTCTTTGGGGGTCACCAACGCTTTTTCTATGCAGGAAAAACCCTGAACATAGTAATTTTTCTTTTTACAAAGTCATATTTCACAATTATATACAATTATTGCAGTTAAATTTAAATCTCAGATTGGAGTTTACCATGCAGATATCTGAGTAACAGTTAACCATAGTCCTCATAAGTGGAGGAGGTCACTGATGCTAACGTGGACCTAAACATGGAAAACGTTATAGCAAAGGTATGGAAAAGCAACGAAATGTGCTTGAATCAGTGGCCCGCAACGCAGTGAAGGAAGCGTTAGCAGAAATTGATACCTCGCTGCAACACATCAGGACAGAGCTTGAGAGGCAGGGAGCTACGGTACGTGATCTGGTGCACCAACTGGACAAGACACAGGGAGATAACAGGCAAATGAGAAACATGGTGAATGCCTGTGTTGATGACCAGAAGAAATTTGAGTATGAGCTAGCCGAAATGGAAGACAGATTCTGACGCAACAATGTACACATCATTGGACTAAAAGAGGACAGCGAAAAAGTAGCCTGGGAAAACCCTGACGAACTTCCGTCAAATTTGAGATTTGCTCTGCAAGTCAGTCTGGCTAAGAGCCCATTTCCAATTTTTTCAAATTGAGGCACCAATCACAACCGTTGACGCGGGCTTTACACGCACTTTACATGTGCTGGTACGTCACCCGGATCGTTGGTCTGATTGGTTGAAGGACTGTCCAATTGCGCTCAGAGGCATTTGAGCGGTGTCCATTGGTGTCCTTTTGGAAATGCGCTGTGAATGTAGCTTGCCCAGACCCACTCTCAGTTATAACTGAGAAGGATGATGTCCCGGGACACTACGCTTTAAGCCTGACTACAGTGCATTCACTGTCCAGCGGCGCCAAGAGTTTATAGGAGCACAGCGTAATCTACATGCTAAAGGCGTCTCAAACTTCCTTATGTATCCGGCCATTGTTTCGGTATGTGCACCGTCTACATATGATGAAGGTTTTTTCCCCACACCTAACCAATGAATTGCTTTTTCTCAATAATCACTAACTCACTAATTATAGGGGGAGACATGAATGCAGTACTAGATTTAAATCAGGATATATCAGGGGTCAGTCACACAAATGCCCCAAAACATATATCAGACATGTTTAGAGCAGTTGTGAAATCCAACCATCTTACAGATACATGGAGGATGCACAACCCTACTAGCAAGGATTACATCTTCTTTTCCACACGTCACCTCACCCACTCCCGCATTGATTATATTTTGTGCTCCAGTGAGCTTAAGGCAATGTTTCACACGACAGCAATAGAACCAGCAATTCTGTCTGATCACAATGCGCTGATAACCACATTCCATTGTGATTTGCTAGGAGAAAAATCTAGGAGGTGGCAATTTAATAATTCCCTTCTCCAGAACACAGCTTTTGATGCAGAATTTAGAGCCAAACTGGCTGAGTTTATATCAATCAACACCGACTCAGTTTTTGACCCTGCATTTATCTGGCAGGTAACTAAAGGATTTATTAGAGATTTCACATCTTCCTTCGCGGTCAACTTGAAGAGGAAAAGAGAGGCAAGGATTGCGGAGTTGGAAGAATGCTGTAAATCTTTAGAGCAGTCTCTTAAGACTTGTTTTTCTAAATCTACACGAGTAGACACAAGTTGAACAGAGCTAAATGATCTGCTAAGAAGGAGAGCTGAATTCATAATGCACAAACCAAGCAAATTGCTTGCTCTGAAATTAAACAAAGCGAATCAAGAGCTACTATCAACAGCATCCGCACAGACCGAGGTATCTCAACAAATCCTAAGGATATCAGCGCCACTTTTCAAACCTTCTATTCAAAGAGTCCTCCTGCAACCCAGATCCGACACAGTGCCAGGAGTTCCTAAAAGAACTAAACCTGCCTCTTCTTGACCCAAAGGAGGCAGAAGAACTAGGGCAACCTGTAACGTTAGAGGAACTTAAATCGGCAATAAAAACAATTAAAAAAGGGAAAAACGCCAGGGTTGGATGGAATTCCATCAGAAGTTCTTCTACAGTATTTTGATATATTAGGACCTACCATTTTACAAGCTTTAACTTCAGCCATAGAAATGGGTACTTTCCACCAACAAACGCTAATTTCTGCTATACCCAAAAAGGCATAGATCTTACGGACAGGGCTCGAGAGTGCGACCAATTTGGTCGCACATGCGCCCAAATTTTGTAAGGGTGCAACTAACATTTTTCCTAGGTCGCACCGGTGCACCTAACGTCCTCTCCGCTGCTTTACATGACCCATCCGCGCAGCCCCGCCCCCATTCACTCACACACGGCCACCGTGCAACACGGAGAGAAACGGCGTCGGTCCACACTGTGAAATTTGTCTACAGTTTTAATTGTTATTAACACAGCTCTATATTGTTAAGCATGAGAGGGAAACCTGTATTTGTACCAGTGTTTCCGCTGATAATTCAGCCTGCTGGACCTGGGCGAGAGACGTGACCAGAATATCATAGTTCGTAAAAATGCAGCGCAGTGACGATACAGACATTTCATACACAAGATGTGTGTAACGCCGCTGACCCGCCAAAGCATTCGACCCGTGCTGGACCCGTTCATAGTGAGTCAGCCGTCACTCTGTGAGTAGCATACGCTTCAGTTCATCGCATTCTCTCTCTCTCTCTCTCTCTCTCTCTCTCTCTCTCTCTCTCTCTATCTCCTTTATTTTGATAGGAAAGCTGAAGACATGAAAGGGGAGAGAGAGGGGGGGATGACATGCAGCAAAGGGCCGCAGGTCGGAGTTGAACCTGGCTGCGTTGAGGAGTAAACCTCTATATATAGGCTACCAACTGAGCTATCCAGGCGCCCTCTCTCTCTTTTAATCAATCTGTTATTGTTGTTGATAACAAGTGAAGGAGCTTTCTCAGAGATATATATTTTTTAAATATATCCTAGGCTATTTATTTCAGATAATCTTCATTTACATGTGTTGCAGCTGTATATTTTCAAACTGAGAAGTAAACCCTGTCTTTGCATTTTATTTTAATCACAACCTGTTTTCATAAAAGAGCTTGTGAAAAGTGGCTTTGACTTAAAACGGAACATTTAGCCCACTTTGTCCGTAGAGATATGATTTTTAGTCCTGGACTAGTGGAAGATCTGATAAGAATCTGTGTGTGTGTGTGTGTGTGTGTGTGTGTGTGTGTGTGTGTGTGTGTGTGTGTGTGTGTGTGTGTGTGTGTGTGTGTGTGTGTGTGCAGTTTGGAGGCTTTTGATGCCAGGGAGTGTGGCAAGCTGGTTTAGCCAAGGCTAAAGGGTAAGAAGGCCAAATTACAGGTGTTGGCCATCTGAGGGGCATACGACAGCAGGGGGGGGGGGGGGGGCGCGCGCGCTATAAGACTTTGATCCATGAAATGTTAGATCTCAGTTCAAGGAAGCACTTTGAAACAGTAGCACTTTCTATTTTGAAATGTATTTTTACATGCAGTATGATTGTGCTTCAACTAAAAAGTATTTACCTACACCTTATTCTTGTTTAAAATCATTTACATAATATAAATGAATATATGGAGCGTGATAAAAAGGTGACATTGTGGCGTTAACGGCGCCGCGATGAAAAATTTGGGTGCACCTAAATTTTGTGCTGGTGCACCTAAATAAAAAAGTTAGGCGCACCAGTGCAACCAAGGCAAAAAGTTAGTGTGGAGCCCTGCTTGCGGATTGCTAAAATTTCAGGCCCATCAGCCTCATCGGGACTGATATTAAGTTTTATTCCAAAGTCTTGGCTCTCCGCCTACAGCGTTTTATCGAGAAGCTAGTCCACCCCGACCAATCAGGTTTTATACCAAAGCGTCATGCTGCAGACAATGTACACAGACTATTTAATGTAATAGAAGAAGCCAAAAACCTTCCAACAACAGCAGCAGTTTTATCAGTGGATGCGGAAAAGGCTTTTGACCAACTAGAATGGAACTACTTGTGGCAAGTAATGGAGAGACTTGGTTTGGGGGCCAAATTCATTGACATGGTGCGTACTTTATATGTGAATCCCACAGCCATAGCCTCAACCAATGGCTTGCATTCTCAGCCATTTCCCATCGAGTGGGGCTCGCGACAGGGATGCTGTTTGCAATCTCTCTTGAACCAATAGCAGCTCAATATCATTATTTGCAGATGATATTTTGTTGTACATCTCTGATCTTGAGGACTCTATTCCAAAAATTCTTAAAGCATAACTCTCCCCAAAATGCAACCTAGGGTCTTTTTGTTAATGTACGTGAGTCAAACTTTCGTTAAAAAGCATATTGAGGAGGGAAGCCCCACTTTTAAGATTTACCGTATTCTCGTTTTTTGGTCAAATGGCCTTGAATGGGAGAGCTGGGGGCACTTTTATGCTAGCCTCAAAATAGCTATTTTTAAAACACTAAGGCTCGACACAACATGAAACTTTGCTTGAACTATCTCCAGGAACTCTACACCTTAACAAAAGCATTGAGAACATTGTTTGTGTACCCACAGTTTACTAAAAAAAAAAAAGCTTTTGAACAACTCACCGTAGCTCTTAGCTTTCCGGTCGCTGCCATCTCGGCAGTCAAAACAAGTCAATATCAAAACAAGTAGCAAAAATATTTAGTATATCTCTTGTGCACCGGTGTAGTTAAGGTGTAGAGCCCCTGGAGATACTTCATGTTTCATGTTGTGTCGAGCCTTCTTAGTTTTTTAAAAATAGCTATTTTGAGCCCCTAGCACACCCATTCAAAAAGCCATTTGACCAAAAAACGAGAATACGGTCAATCTTAAAAGTGGCGCTTCCGAAACGAAAGTTTGACTGGCATACATTCACAAAAAGACAAATACATTTTGGCAAGAGTTACGCTTTAAGATCTTCTACGAATTTGGCTCAATCTCCGGCTATAAAATGAACTGTAATAAATCTAATCTCCTTTTAAACAGGCATGTGACATCAGCCATTAGTGTTACAATACGAACCCAAAGCAAAATTACATATTTGGGCATTAACAAACACACATCGCTAAAGCGAGTTGACCAGGACAACTATAAAGCGATATTAAATAGTGTTCAAAGGGATCTGGCCAATTGGTCTGCGCTGCCGGCATCACTACGGTCCAGGATTGCTGTTATTTAAATGAAAATAGTTCCTCATGTGAATTTCTTAAGTACAATGATCCCTTACCCCCACCAATAAATTTCTGGAAGAAACTTGATACCTTTATTCGGCAGTATATTTGGAATAATAAACAATCTAGGCTAAAATACTCTACCCTGCAACGTACCACAAACACAGGAGGCCTGGCCCTCCCCAACTTCAAAATGTATCACAGAGCCTTTCAGCTACAGCTCAGAGTGTATCCCCTCATCTACAGTTCCAGGGAGAGAAATAGAGCAAAACCTCACTGGGAGTCTAAGACTGCAAGCCCTTGCCTTTGCAGGTGTGTGTCCAAAAAAGTGAATGCTAACCTATGGCCCTATTATCACCAACACATTGACCAACTTTAAACAGGTGGAGGAGCAACTACGCTACATCAATAAGTGGCATTTGAATACCCCACTATGGCACAATGCACATTTAATGTCTGGTAACAAACCCTTTGCTTGTAAGCAGTGGAGTGACAGAGGTATTTATACTTTAGACCAGCTATTAAATGAGAAAGGTATGTTGAGTTTTGAAGACCTGAGAGCTAGTTTTGAGGACATCCTTCTACTTTTACCTTCGCTTAAGATCAACCCTAACATGTTATGGAGTGCTTTGGGGCGCACCCAGTCATTAAATGGTTTGTTGATTTTCCTGTGAGAGGATTAGTGTCCAAGATGTACGCTAAACTGATGCAAGTATCCATAGGAGAACTCCCAATAGTAAAGAAATGGGAATGAGAGCTGAGCCCTGAGGAGAACGCAGTTAATTGGGAGACAGTATATCCACTTCAATATATGTCATAGGACATATTGGACTCCCTAGAAGAGATACATCTCTGAAGCCATTCCCACTCCCTATTGCACGTGCTGTTGTCACAATTGTGACTGTCTGTTGTTTTGTGTTTCCTGTTTTATTTTGAAATCTGGTTTTTCTCCCTTGTTATGTCTAGTTTTACTTCCTGTCTTATGTATTTCCCGCCTGTTTGATTGTTCTGCCCTGCCCTGATTCGTTCCACCTGTTGTATCACCTGTCCCTCGTTTTGTCCTCATTACCTGGTGTATTTAGTCCCTGTTCTGTCTTTGGCGCTTGTCGGATTCTTGTTTAATGTTAGTCGTGGTGTTTCCTGTCGTTTGTTTCCTTGTCTTGTGGATATTCTGTGTTACTGTCAGGAATAAATCCTTTTGAACTGCATTTGGGTCCAAGCCTCACCTACCTTCATCTCCACCCCTGACAGCTGTCAACCTGAACAAACTGGAACTTTCCTGCATATGGTCTGGGAGTGGGAACAAGTGCATGAGTTATGGAATAAAACAACATCAATAATATCTTATGTGATAGGATGTTGAATTCCTGCTGACTCGATTGTTTTGTTACTTAATGACGACTCTAAATTACACCTGCTTGGGAGACAAATTTGGCTAGCCGGCTGAACTGCAACCAAGAAAATGATAGCTCAATGCTGGCTATGTGTATATGACAATAAAGTACCTTTACCTTACCTTTTCCAAGTCTGTCCAGCAAAATACAAAATAATAAATACATATTTTAAATAGCTTTATTTGAAATATTGCCCATCTCTGTAATATAGGTGATGTGTGCCAATGTTGTACAAATAATTTTAAAAAGGTGGCACTGTTAAATAAAGGACTTTGCATTCCTTTTTTTCAAAATAATCCCATGCTCTGTTTGGCGTGTTCATTATGTCCTTTCAGATTTTGTGTGTGTGTGTGTGTGTGTGTGTGTGTGTGTGTGTGTGTGTGTGTGTGTGTGTGTGCGCGCGCTACATGGGCATGAACAGAGTCGGTGCCAGTTTCTCCACTGCCAGGCAAAACAGTGGATGTGCAGCAGCTGGAGCTCTGTCAGGTATTCTTTATCTGAGACGACACCGATCATAGACCGGTCATAGGTCATTTATCACAATCCCGAGGCTCAGTTGGGCCATTAATCACATGCATATTCTAATCTGTTTGAAGTCACACGAGTTTGGTTTTTAATTTTCTTAATTAATCCTCCAAGAAGGAAGAGTTCTCTTCCCTCCCTCAGGCTGGTTCGGGGTCAGTGGAGGACACCTCTGAAGGTACAGACTACACTTAAAACAACACTCTAAAGTTGGGGAATTGCCAGCCTCATTAACCTCCAGACATGACTGCAGCTCATGAAGAGACATCAATACTACTATTTGTCACAGACTACATATCCACTGGGACTTCTTCTTTGGCTGCTTTGGGTTCAGTAAAAAGGAATAGACAGCATTAATATCTGGCAGTTACAGCAAAGAGCAGTGATTGAGTCATTCATTTGAAATTGTATTTTGATTAAAATTGATAAAAGAAGTTGCCAAAGCAGTAAAACAATTGCGCCTTTTTCTAACTCTATGGGTTTTGTTCCATGAGTTGTATTGTGTTATTATCTGGATATATATATATATATATATATATATATATATATTATCTTGAGCCTGCCAACATCAGAAATCTTGAAATTAGGAGATAGCAGAGCAACTTGTAAGCAAGGACTGGACTTAAATGCCATCTGGACCCCACTACGTGCAGTGCTTACAGTGGTAAAGCTTTTAAAGTTTTATCAGCCTTTGATTTAACAAGTAATAGTGACAGGAACAAAAACAAGGGGATGTCTTCCAATGCTTTTATGTAGTCATATTATTTCCTGTTTCCATGTTAATTTTGTGTTCTCTATAATATTGGGAAATTTGAACATTATTTAGATGGGCTCTTCAAATAAGCCTGTAGGGTATGTCTTATTTAATTTGTAATTTAGCAAAATTATAAACTAAAACTTGATTTCATACTGCCCATGGCCTTGTGCACTTGTATTCAACCTCTGTCTGAGACGCTCTGTAGAAGCGCTTGTCTCTTTAAGCCCCCCTCCCAAAGAAGCCCAGTCTGTTCTGATTGGTCAACGTTCCATCTCTGTTGTTGCACTCCATCGCAGCCGGAGACTGATCCGCCATTTCCACCAACTGCGGATCGGCTCCATGCTCCGCCGTCCTTCAATACCCACCATGTCCGGATTTGTTTTGCAAACGGCTGCAGCCATAACTGACAGCTGAAGTCACGAGGACTCACGAGATCTCGCGAATTCACGCAAATCACGCAACAGGATGTAGTTTCTATAAACAGAACCACACTGTTGACTTCAGGCATGTCTCCGCTAGGGTTGGCCAATTTCATCGATTCTGCGATATAAATTGATATTTTTTTTCCCAAGAAAGTATTGATTTTTAAGCCGCGAGTATCGATACATAAGTCCCATTCAAATCCCCCGTGTTTGCTGGTGTTTACCCCTGTTCACGTTGCAGGAAAAGCGATTTGGTCAGCCAACCGCTAGTGTCGCTGTAGGGCGAGCAAGTTACCCGTACTACCTCTTCCCGTTTACAGTCAGGTCAAACTGTCTATGGTTCAAAATACCGCACACAGGGGCGCCGTATAGGGGCGAAAAGTTAGGACAATTCCAAGAGCCATGATTGACAGGGGCCCCATAAAATAGGTAAAAACTAATATAAATGATTAAACCATCATCATTCAGCATATATATATATATATATATATATATATATATATATATATTTCGAATATAATAATTAATGATCTCTTTGTTTTTACTTGTTTTTGGCAGTAAATGTTAAATATCCCCATTGACCAAAAAGTATATTGACCGACCACCCCCCTGTATCTGCATGAAATGGTTTGGTCCTGCCTTAGCGCACTAGTGACGGTGTTTAGTTGCAGTCAGTAGATGCGCCAGAACTACAGTGACCACAATGTTGCCAAGTAACGTTAAATCAAAATCTGGTTTTCACAAAAGGAAAGAGAGAAAAGAGAGAGAGAGGAAAGACAAAGCAAAGGGTGTCAAACTGTAACCTAGTTTTTCACCAAGAAAGGTGTGTAGCCTGTAGTCAATGAGTGGTATTAACCTTTTGGCTTAATGTCCATAGTGAAATAAGCTAGCTAGCTACAGACTAGTGTTAGCCTACATTTAATCACCATTTAATCAGTGCAGGGAAACGTTCAGCAAGATATTCATATTAAATAATTGTCCCTGCCCCTTTTAGCAGACTTAACAACGGATGAGTCAGCAGCACCCCAGCAGCACCCCAGTCTCCCTGGCCCTCCCTGTCCCAGTGAAGGTGAGTAACATTGTGTTCAATGACATGCCAGTTAGCATCATTGCAGGGAGTCTGTGGAGATTTCTCTGTCTCTCTTGCTCTTTTTACCATTACAAAAAAGAAAATGAAATATTTATTAATGACAGAAATTCAATGACAGAAATTCAAACACATTAATAACAATTATTTTTCTCAAATAATGATTATTATGAAATAAAATAAAAAAAAAACAACCTACTGTCTGTACTGGATGCTGGACAGTTGGAAACAGTGAGTAGCTTACCTGAGCCTGCATGTAAGATACAGACAATATTAAAATAATCCAGTTTGATACGTTCATCTAGATTGAATTATGGAATGACATCTATAGATACAGACTTTATTATTCCCATCATGAAGTGCAGTTAATATATATTTATATATTTAAAGGTATAGTGGAGGATTTTCTTTTTCTGGGTGGATCATCAAGACTATTGGTCCTCCTAGTTGTCAATCATTCTGATGATATGTTTACGTAAGGCCGTCGTACGTGCCCGACCGCTGCCTCCCCCTCTCTCATGGCTGCCGCCTTCTCTCTTGCGCCCCCGCCGCGACCTCGTCTCCCTCGGCCTCTAGGCGCAACCCCCCTCCTGGATCTTGGTCTGGATGAACAGGGCACAGGCTCGTAGTCAATATAGATCCCACAAGACTCTTCTTGAAAGCTCTAAACGACAACTTAGATGCTAGACGATAGCTTGTTTATTGGCCTGTAGCATGCTAAAGTTAGCTTTAGAACTAGGCTCGTGCATGCTCTCTCGTGCACACGTTTAATAGGCGTTCCCTCTCGGGAGCAGGTAGAGTGTTGAGCAGTGTGTTTTGATGCTAGACGATAGCTTGTTTATTGGCCTGTAGCCAGGGGCGGACTGGCCATCTGTGTGATCTGGAGAATCACAGAACGGCCGGTACTCCAGGACGGCCGGCGGGCCGGCCCACCACCCGCCACACACGCAGTCATTACCTGTTTTTTCCCCCACTAATCTGTTTCACACTCCAGTACTGTAGGTGGCAGCAATGCACCTTTAAGTTGGATGCCAACTGGCCGTGGCCGCCAAGTAAGGAGAAGAAGAAGTGGAAGAGGAGGAAGAAACCAACAGCAAGGACGTTAGATAGAAGCATAGAAACAAACAATATACATAACGCGGCCGCGGGTAAAAAACGGAAAGAAAAGGGTGGGGCTGAGAAGGCGAGAGAAAAAAAAAATGCGGAATTTAGATACTGAAGCCGCTAAATGTCGCAAACTAACTGAAATATTTAGCAGCACAGCCAGCAGTGAAGAAGTGAGCCAGACAGCTATGCAGCAACATGCCACCAGTGATGATGAGGGACAGAAAGATGAGCTGGTCTCACAGGCAGATACAGGGCAAGTAAGTATGGAACATGAGGAGAAAGAGAGTTACTTGCTAGGGATGATGTTAGGAAGTGATATTCAGGTTGCTACATTTGTAATGATTACAGTAGTTAAAACAGCTAAACAACATTTTAGCTGTAAAATGCGACATGCAGTAGCTAATATTAAGAAATATGTTGTGCTTTTACTTTTAAAAATGTTGGTAACGTTACAGTTAATGCTTAAAACTTTGAAGATTTTGAACACAGAAGTTACATTTGTAATGGTGCATTTTCATTTAGATGTGTTATTATTTGTGCAGTAAGATTAATTACTGCAAAAATAATTAAGATTATTAAGTAATAAATTCATTTTAAGACAGCATGGAATAGATTGTATAATAGATTGTATTGCATATTACACAATCTATTCCATGCTGTCTATGTATCTATATGTTTTTTTTAATCCATTCCATCATTTGTTTATTCAAGTTGAGCTTAGACCAAGAGCAGAGAAAGACACCCACTCCAGCGGGTCAGTGAAAGTAAAGAGTTTAAACATGTTTAGTGTTCCCTGGACACAGACCAGTCAGAGACATTAAAAAGGAGTTCCACAGTATTGCAGGTGAATGATGTATAAACCCTTTGCAATAAAAGATTATGAATTATAATTCTGTTAATGATGGTGCTGCAGCCTCAGAATGAGATTAGTAGCCTAGGACGTTTTCGCCCGCAGTGTTGTACCTAAATGAAATAGATTTTCAGTAATATTAGGCTATACTTATGATTAAATATGATATACATCATATTGGAATATACGCATTTACTCCAGCAGCAATTTTCTCCAACGCAAATTCTCTCTCAGCCGCTGTGTTGCTTTTTTAACTAAATACATGTTCAAACTCGCTGTATGTGCGCATGAGTATTTCCGCCGACCCGTTTGTTTGTGGCTGTTGCCATGGTGAATCGTAGTATCATGGCTCCATTCATGCTGTCTTTGGTGCACGCGC
This sequence comes from Gymnocephalus cernua, assembly GCA_023631565.1. Lineage (NCBI taxonomy): Eukaryota > Metazoa > Chordata > Actinopteri > Perciformes > Percidae > Gymnocephalus > Gymnocephalus cernua. The sequence goes on along the minus strand of CM042426.1, from coordinate 33,423,379 downwards.
GTAACCCTGAGTCAACTTACTCCGAGTTGATTGAACCAACTCGAATCAGCCGTTGTGAAACCGAAAACTCTGAGTTTCCCATCTCAGGGTAAATCAACTCAGAGGTCAGAGGTCAGACTCAGAGTTTATTGAACCTCCTACCTGAAACGGACCCCTGTGCTATTGCTATAATTTGGATGGTATAGTGTCATGAGCCACAATTAAAGTCTTGTGACACTCATGCCAGGCGGCAGGCGTTATTGCTGTTGTTGTCATGCACACGTTTAATAGGCGTTCCCTCTTGGGAGCAGGTAGAGTGTTGAGCATGTGCATTTTTTCAAAAAGTGGAGAGGGCGGTTCTTTTCTAAAATTCGGGAAAATCCTCCACTTTACCTTTTTAAGTTTGTTTGTTTTTCTTTTTTTAATCTTTCATTAATAATTATAATAATAATTTTGTTAAGAGAATTTTCCATTTTAGTTATGTAAAGCTTTTGATGGGACAGTTAGGTCCTAGAGATGTGGTGACAACAGCTGCACAGAGGGGGCCCAAAATTCCTGGCGGCGCCCCTGACCGCACATGTGTACCACCTGGGTACTCTCAGCACGGATCGGGTACTGACAGATACATTTGTACAGATCGGAGAATATGCAGGGAACGTTATTACAGACGGACTAGACGCACTACGTGAGTTTCGCCTGCACGGAGAACAGAATCTCAACCAGCGGTGTCGCTCAACGCTGCTAGCCGGCTAGAGGAAGCTAACGCTAGCTGGCCACCTGTCCCATCAATCCTACTTCCAAGTGTCCGACAACAAACTGGACTAGCTACATCCAACTTGAATTGCCTGTGGTAGGAATGATTTCCTGTAGCGGTCCGTGCAACATCAAAGCTGTCGGAGCCTCTTAGAGAAGGTGCTCCTCTGTTGGACTAGTGTGGGGTGGAGAGGGTGGTCGGGGTTCTCCATGATAGATAACAGTTTGTTCAGTGACCTCCTCTCCACCACAGCTTCAAATGTCTCCTGTTTGCAGCCAATAACGAAGCCAGCCTTCCTGATCAGTTTGTTCAGTCTGTTCAGCAGCAGGTGATTCTTACCAGACCACTCCACAAAGTTGTTGCTTGAAGTGTCAGTGGGGGAAGATGAGATGTGCTGTAGTTGTGGGGGGAGTGGGCAGACCACAGGGAGGTGAGGGGGGAGGTGTGGGAGCAAGAGAGGGGGGAGATGAGGCAGTGAAGGGGTGTGGGGAGTTGGTGTAGTGGTAGAAGAGGCAGGGGATGGCTGTGAGCTAAACCTGTTAAAGTAACAGTTTAGCTCGTTTGCTCTCTCATGGCTGCCTGGTGTTTGTTTCCTTCTAGCCCCACACCCAGTAATCTCTTTCATCATGGAGTTGTAAGGCGATGATGCATTCCAGGAGTGGTAGTTGTTGAGGGAGGAGGGGTCCAGACCAGGGTTTTTTTTAGGATTGGGGTGACAGCAGCAGTTTTGAAGGCAGAGGGGACACTTCCAAGGGACAGTGAGGAGTTGAAGAGGTTAGTGAGGTAGGGGCATAGGACAGGGAGGCAGGACTTCAGGAGGGGAGTAGGGAGGGGGTCAAGGGAGCAGGTAGTGGGTTTGGAAGAGCTGATGAGTTTGGAGATTTCAGGTGGGGTGACCGGGTCAAACTGGGAGGAGGCAGTGAGGAAGAGGGGTCGGGAGGTCAGGGGAAATGGGGAGAAGAGGGGCCGTGGTAGGTGCTGGAGTAGATACTGGGAGGTCAGAGACAGGGGATAGAGATTGGTAAATGATGTTGATTTTGTCAGCGAAAAAGTAGAGGAATGAGTTGCAGAGATCCAGAGTAGAGGTAGGGAGCGTGTTGGAGCTGGGGTTCTGGAAGGCTGCACGTCAGCTGAAGTTCTGGAAAGCTGCACGTCAGCTGGGATTCTGGAAAGTTGCACGTCAGCTGGGATTCTGGAAAGCTGCACGTCAGCTGAGATTCTGGAACACTGGTCAGCTCTAGCTTGCTGAACAGCACGGGCTCAGGGCCGCTGCACAGTACGGGCTCTGGACCACTGCACAGCACGTCCTCTTGGCCGCTGCACAGCTTGGGTTCTGGCTCGCTGAACAGTTTGGAATCAGGCTTGCTGCACAGCATGGGCTCTGGGCTGCTGCACAGCACAGATTTTGGGCCCCCGCACAACACAGGCTCTGGGCCGCTGCACAGCACCAAGCACTCAGTTAGACTGACAGACTTGGAGACAGGAAGGCTAGTTGGCTGCTGAAGCTCCGGAGGACAAACAAACTTGGAGACCAAATTTTCCTTTAAGATTAATATTATTTTGTGTGGCCGGTTAGTCGGTTAATAATATACAGTCTACGGTTTGATGTATTTAGATAAAAAAAGCATCACAGTGGCTACAGTAAAGTAGCGAGAATTGGTGTGGGAGAAAATTGCTGCTCGAGTCAATGTGTAAGCTCTAATATAGTGTATTCATTTCATATTTAATCACAGGTAACCTATAATATTACTGGTAAAAACGAAAATGGTAGTAGGCTACACCTATCATTTCATTTAGGTGCAATCCTGCAGGTGAAAAAGTAAACTACTACTAATCCCATCATTAACAGAAATATGATTTACAATCATTTATTTCTTTTTAATGTCTCTTACTGGTTTGTGTCCAGGGAACTCTACAAAAATGTTTAAAACATGTTTCAGAGCGAGTCTCACTCTTGTGGCAGCTCTATATACAGTGGCTTTACTGTATGTTGTAAAGAAAACATTTTAGAGTCACTGTTTTTTTATTTTATTTATGCAGATAAACTACACTAAAATGTGCCTGATACAGACTGATTGAATGAGGAAATGAGAGCACGCTGTTTCAGAGGGAGGAGCATTCTCTTAATACATCCATGGGGAGGAGACTGAAAGAAACTCAAGGTTTCTTGAAGAAAACCTGCTCCCGACCAGAGGTCTGTTTCAGGTAGGAGGATTAGTGGAAACTCTGAGTTTGTTAAGCCTGAGATGAGGGAAACCCTGAGTTTTCCGTTTCAGAAAGAGAGGTAACTTAACCTCAGAGTCAGTTACTATGGTAACTGAGCCTATGAACCTAACCTGGTCGGGAGCAGGTTTTCTTCAAGAAACCTTGAGTTTCTTGAAGACTCCTCCCCATGGATGTATGAAGAGAATTAACGCTCCTCCCTCTGACACAGCGCTCTTCATTTCCTCATTCATTCATTCAGTCTGTATCAGGCGCATTTCAGCGCAGTTTGTTATATTGGCGTGAATAAAATAAAACATTGTTGGTTTATTAACTGTTAGGCAGACTTTAAAACATTGTTTTTTCTCAAAACATGGCATTTCCTTTTGTCGACGATCTCTTTGATGAAGACGCTGCATTACTTCACAGGGAGTTAAACATACGTCGGGAGATGATATTGAGGGCTCCGACGCATTTTAATTTCCAGATAACTCCCTATTTGAGCGGTATTGTTTTTCTTCCCAGTCTATCAGTTATGTAGGCTACATAACCTTATCCGTCCTCATATCACTAACGTCACCCATCGTGGACATGCTCTACATCCCAGCACATTATTTGTGTCACATTACAGTTTTCTTTACAACCTTGGTGACGTGGAGCATTTTAGTAAAGCGCCGTCAGAAGAGATTGCTCTGAAACGTGCTTTAAACGTTTTTAGTGTTCCATGGGCACAAACCAGTCAGAGCCATTAAAAAGGAGTTCCACAGTATTGCAGGTGAATGATGTAAACCCTTTGAAATAAAATATTATGAATTATAATTCTGTTAATGATGGTGCTGCAGCCTCAGAATGGGATTAGTAGGCCTAGGACTTTTTCGCCCACAGTAGCCTATTGCACCTAAATGAAATAGATTTTCAGTAATATTAGGCTATACTTATGATTATATTGGAATATACGCAGTTACTCTAGCAGCAATTTTCTCCAACGCAATTCTCTCTCTTGCAGCAGCCGCTGTGTTGCTTTTTTAACAAAATACATGTTCAAACTCGCATATGTGCGCATGAGTATTTCCGCCGACCTGTTTGTGGTTGTTGCCATGGTGAATCGTATTATGGCTCCATTCATGCTGCCTTTTTATTGTGGTGGTGCATGTGCGTGAACCTACTCTGAGTTGATTGAACCAACTCATATCAGCTGTTCTGAAACCGAAAACTCAGTTTCCCATCTCAGGGTAAATCAACTCAGACATCAGGGTTCGACTCAGAGTTTGATGAACCTCCTTCCTGAAATAGGGCTCTGGAGTCAATGATCCAAAAGAAACAGGAACTCGGAAGGAAACGGGTAAAAATCTAGGAGAAAAACAACACAGAAATCCAGGAACACGGAAATACAGCTTACGCACAGGAATAGAACCACAAGGACCGCCGACGAAAGACAAATGACAATCCACCAACAACAGACGCAGAAAACACACGGACTAAATACACAAGTAAACGAGGGATAACAAGGGGCAGGTGACACAAGGGCTGGTGAACAGGTGAAAGACATCCGCCAATCACAAGGGCGGGAAAACGAAAAGACAGGAAGTAAAACAAGACAACACATAAGGGAACAGATAGACTTCAAAATAAAACAGGAAACAGGAAAAACCAACAGAAAACATGAAACCAACTAAACAAAGAAACTTGACATAGGAACTAGACGTGGCAAATACAGTAACAGTCGTAATGCCTAGACCAGGAACACCAAAGACTGAAGACATCCCAGAGATTAAAATAGATGTTATTCTCCCAGCGGTCGAATCCTTTTATGACATGACAGAGGAACAGTGGGTGTTGTTGAATTTAGGCACCCCTGATCATGCCACTGAAGTTATGTTGGCAGAGCTACTTTTGGACATAATAAGATCACTGTCACAAGCCTTGTTAAAGGCTAGGAGCAAAAATGTAGTCCTGTCTGAGGAGAATGTTCTATCCAGTATCGGCAACAAACTCTCAGAGTTTTAGCAAGGTTTTGGACGTTGAGAACCAAGTCCTGTGTGCCAGCTCAAAATCATTGACGAACTTGGTTGCTATAGAGGTTGCAAATATTTGCAACTCTACTACTACTGAAGAGTCAGACATAATGCATGTCACTTCCTGGAACAGTTTAAATTCTATGGTTCGCCATGCCTGCAACATATTGAAGTTGTTCACAGTCAAGATGAAAACCTTGTGCTCAGCTAGACCATGTAGTGAGAGACAAAGTCGGACCGCCTCCATGGAAAAACTCATTGTGGAAGATATGGAGAATGACACTGATGTCTGCTTTTTGTCACCAGTTTCTGCCACAACTATGGAACCAGAAACCCCGGAGGTCTCACCAAAGGACAGTTTTGAGATGGCAATAGCTCAAGCTGTCGAAGATATAATTAGGGAAGAGATGAGTAAGACCACTGAACCTCTTTTGGATGTAGTGCCAGAGCCAGAGTATGAGCAGCTGAAATCTAAAAGCTCTCAAGAGATTCCAACTGTTGCAAAAGACGGAACAGAAGCCGAAGCTCACACTCAAAAAAAATATAAGAAACAAGATGGAAACCTTTTTTGCAAAATACTTCGTCAAATCTTGGATTCTTCGTATGCTGGTGCAACTGAAGAACAAATTCCACCAAGACTCCAAAGTTGAAAGCGGGCAGTCAGTGTCGTCACTCCTAGATGATATTGACTCTCTGCTTCAGCCACAGCATGGTGAAAAAGCACACCGTCGAAATGAGGTCACTGTATTCCGGGAGCTCAAGAACATTTCCAGTGGTAAAGACATGACATTCACACAGACACTTTGTGATCTCCTCTCCAGTCACATCTCACCTGGGATGGCGCCCAATATTATCCCAGATCCAATTAGAGCGAAGGCATCTCACAGGACACATCCTGACTTGTATGCTGACATACAGAACAAAAGGTGGAGTTTCCTGGGAATGCTGAGGTGGTGGCTGAACACTAAGCTCTAGAGCGATTGGAAAATCGATCACTGGCACCAACACACATCACATCAACACACATCACACCAGCACAGTCGCCAGAAGCTTGAGAGGATGCAACAGCAAAGACATCAAGAAACAAAATGTCCAAGGTAATCATGCAGAAGTTGGTTACACGCACGTTCAAGAAAGCAAAAGTGGAAAACGACCTTAACAACACTGAGGACTTCATTGATCATCTGCTTGAAAAAACATGGGCCACAGTCGAGGGCGTTGATTTCTATACCACCACAAAAACTTAAAAACCTGGACAAGGACATTTTCCAAGACGTGTGTAGGAAATGGGGCTGGGCAGAAGAAATGCTGGTGTCCATGATTTTAGGGGAACCAGCACTAAAAAAAAAGAAAAAAAAAAAGACTATATTGCCTGCTGTTTCAAAGATCACCTGATGAAATCACAGAAAACAGGGTTCTTCTCGTGTGTGTAAAGCCATCTACAACTTTTGCAGACGCAGAAGTAGGGTTGGCGTTACATGTAAGTATAATGTTGTCCGTCTACTATGTTAGGGTTTTCTCCGGGCGCTCCGAGTGTTTCTCCCACATTTAATTATTTTATAAATATTTTTTAAAAAGCATTTCTGCCTTTTATTAGATAGGAAAGCTGAGATATGAAAAGGGAGAGAGAAGGGGGAAGACATGGAGGAAAACCATAACAGGTCGTACTCAAACCCTGGACCTTCTGCGTCGAGGAATAAACCTCTGCATATGTGTGCACACTCTACCAACTGAGCTAACCGCCACACAACATAGTATTAATCTTAAAGGAAAATTTGGCCTCCCTGTCTCCAAGTTTGTTTGTCCTCCAGAGCTTCAGCAGCCAACTAGCCTTCCTGTTTCCAAGTCTGTCAGTCTGAGTGCTCGGTGCTGTGCAGAGACCCAGAGCCTGTGTTGTGCAGTTTTATTTTGCATGTGTTTTTTTCATGTGAAAACTACTTGCATCAGCATTAAAGTTACAGTCATGACCCAGAATAGTAGTAGATAGATATGAGTAGATAAGTAGATATGTTAGGGTTAAGGCTGTTAAGTGAATAATACAAATCTTATTAATCTTAATTAATTTCTACATCATGTGGAAATGTCCATGCTCTCCGTACCTGAACCCTGCGTGGAGGCCCTAGGGGCTTGTGTATTTTAGATACAGATGGGTATATGGGTTTGTTTAATGGTACATAGTAGGTAGTAGAGTTGAGCCGGATACTTGGTTGAAACGAGTGTCCGGTATGAATAAAGCACTTTTGCCGAGTATGAGTATTATACGAGTAATACGAGTCAATATCTGTGCTCGGATTGAATAAAAATCCTCATTGGGTAACTGACTGTGTCTGTGATAGGCTACTCACAGCGCCCCTCCCCTCCCGCTCTGCTCACTCACACACAGAAAACTGAGAAGAGAACAGCTCTCTCTCTCTCTCTCTCTGTCTCACTCAAGTTCGCGGGTCTTTTCCGTTAACGTTTAGGGTCTCTTCAGCTTCAGGTTTGTTTTTTACTTTGGTTTGTAGTACTTACTTATTAACCAGTAGAGTTCTGGTAAACGTGGGGTTTGTAGACATGGTGCTTAGTAGAATGCGACTCGCATTGCGTCTCTGCCTGTCGGAGATTTTTTCTTCTTTTTTAAACCGTCAGCTGGCTCTAACCAGTTTTTTTTACTTCACACACTGAGTGTCTGACACTTTCTTGCTTTATTTTATAAGTCAATGCAGATCTGAAAAACAGCGTCGGACTATTTGATCCGTAGAACACAGTCCCCCCCGCCCCCCTCTCTCTGTGTCTCTCATACTCACTCACACACACACACATAGGGTTAGGGTTATGTCGGAATAGCAGCATGTCGGAATAGCGGCATATCAGACTGGCAGCATGTAACCGAATCACCAATGTCCACTACTTCTTGCTGCGTTCCAAGTAGGGACAAATGAAAGTTGCTTTTTCAATAGTTGTTGTTGTGTCTGTGTTAATTCAAAATGGATTAATAGGTAAACTACCTCATCTTGTCTTGAGGTTCTGGGACCCCTTCCAGGATCCTCTTTAACCTAAAAAGCCTTCCAGTATTGCTATATCTGGCTCGCTGTTAAGGGAGTCCAATGTATTTTATCTCTGCCCATGGAGAGGATTTCTCTATAACCATAGGGTTGAGGGAACATAGACACACACTTCCAGGTGTGGTTTGGCACTACAACATGTCATTTGACACTAACCATGTCACATTAAACTGAGTAAGTATAAAATATATTTGAATGCAGGTTTGTTTAATAAGTGTGGATCAATGTATTTATCAAGTTCATTAAAATCACCAAATTGTTATACTGTACTTTGAAACTAATTCATTGAAACTGCATGCTTTTAAAAGTCTGGCTTCAGGTGGTAAACGAGTAGCTCAACTGTAAAACCACCAGTTTCCCATTAAAGAAATGTCAATAACTTTTGAATAATGAAATACACTTAGATGAGGTACTTTGTGCTGCCTGCTGTTCATTCAGTAAAAGTGACAGAGACAGAATGTTTGTGATGCTGATGGTTAATCAATGCTGAGTAATTAAGACATCCAGCTGTTATTGTGGCTTTACATCTTTAACACGATTCTGGTTTCCAATTAAGCTAATTTGTGTCATCTACAAAAAACACACGACTGGCAAACGAAGCAGACAGTTCGGGCCTATCAGCACTATTTTTTGTTCAAAATCTGACACTTTAATTGGGACTGCTTTGAATGTTGTCCTGTTATTTTGTACGTCCTGATGCAAGACCAGCTGTCCCCTAAACAGATTCACTTTTGTTGGTGGTAGCAGTTTATCAAAAGCAATACGGCATTAGAAGGACAGAGAACGTCGAGAAGCAAAAACTGACAAACAATTTTCTTAATAGATTTCCTTACGTAATATGGCCGGAGGTTAATACTTGAACGCTGGTCTCTGCCTCGTTCTAGCGTATCTCTTTAAAAGAATAGCAGAGCCAGCATTTGTGTATGCATAGGGAGTGTGGAGCCAATGAGAGAGTGACGGGAATTAGCTTTGGAGTGAGAACCGACTCTGGCAGTACAGACGGAGAAACTTTCTCCGTCTGTAGCAGGACAAGTTAACCCTCTCCATGATTTCATGTTGTTCACGGAGAAGGAGAGCCCGGAAATGAATAGTAGGAGGAAATACAAAGCTACCAAGCCACGGCCAAACGCCCAATCACAGTTGTTGCGTTCTGCGTCGGCGCAAAGTGTAGTTAATTTATTTTAGAGGTGCACGTCAGGCTATGGTGTAGGTCCGTATGTACACATGCCTACTTAAGTACACACGGCATAGATTTATTACAGGACCATAAATTGGGCTTTAAGCGTGACAGTGATGTCTATGATTGGTTGAACTCGCTGTTTTCATGGAAATGTATACCGAACCCAACCGAACGGCTAGCGAGCTGCTACCACTGAAGTCGATGATGGTTTATGTACACATAAACCATCAGCAGATTATTTAAAGGTTAGAGCGCCCCCTGGACCAAAGGCCTGGGAGAACTGACCCTGTGTTCTTCCCTGTCGGCATTTTACTAGCATGGTAGTTCTAAAAAATTATTTCTTCTGTGTTGGGAGTTTTTCGTGCTTTATTTTAGCTAGCGGCAGAAGCTGACCCTCAACAACAAGACAACAAGAGAGAAACCCATAAAGCAAAATATCATGCGGTGACTGAATATCATGCAGTGACTGACAGCTGTGAAAATGCAGTTAGGTTATGGCTGGTGCAGATAGCTGACAGTTGACAGTTTACGACTGTAAATTTCTTCAGCACCCAGACTCTTTACTGAACAGCAACTATCTGACATTCTATCTTAGCATCTCAAGCAGGCTAGGCCTCCCATGGGTGCTGTTGGCTATCTCTCCCATTCTAAGTGGGTCAGTGGGTCCAGTACACTCACCAGTTAAGTGACCGTTACTGCAGCAAATGTAAGAAGATAATGAGCGGCAATTAGCAGAGCTGTCTTATCTCCTCCCAGCTAATAGATTTGCACTCTTACCCACCCTGACAGAGCAGGCCCTGAGGTGCTGCAGTGTTTACCTAAACTGCTCTCTTTCTTTATTCCTTTTTCTTCTGTCCTTCCTCCCTCACTACAGTAGCACAGTAGAATTTGAATGGTTGTGTTTGTCCTCAGTGCTGCACGGCACACAGCAGGAGGGTTAAACTGAGGTCACAGTGAAGACAGATGACTGCACTGTCAATATGGTTTGACTGTAAGCTGGGAGAATAGTTATATATACATCTTTGGCAATATTTCTTATAAAGATTCCTGTCTTGGATGTTTAAACCACACCTGTCTGGCATTGTTCCTCTGCCGGAGGATGTGTTTCATTCTTGCTGTGTGTGTGTGTGTGTGTGTGTTTCATTCATGATGAGCATCAGCATCAGATGTCTGCTTAATCTAGCTGCCAGAGAGCAATCAGAGGAGCCAAACATGACATGAATAATAATACTGCTAAGAGTTGGACTCAAATGATCTTTTGAATGTTTTGCACATCTACATATTACCTATTTTAAAATTTGTTTTATAGCTACTGATTATGTGCAACTGAACTATGTGTGTGTTCATGTTTAATTCATGGTTCGTATAAACTGTTTTCTTTTGTATCCTGGTTTTGGAATGCAGTTTCTGATAAGTAACCATTACAATAAATGAAGAGAAATTAAATAGAAAAACTAGAAACAGGACAGAAAGAGAGACCCCGCCCTAGAAAAGTCTACAGCAATGGACTGCTGCAGTAAGACAAAAACACACACACACACTCTCTCTCACACACACACACACACACACACACATATATATATATATAGGAAACATAGAGCAGTGAGGAGAAGGTCCCCACCCCTGTCTGTCTACATTGCAGCAGTGCTGCAGTCAGACAAAGAGAACAAAGGTTTCATAACATTGTGGCCGCTGGTGTTACAGCAACATCTAGTGGTCCAACACCGAACACCAGAATAGGGCTTCAAGCCACCACTAACACACTAACAACTCGGAGTGTTATGTTACTATTCGGATATTTGATCAGATCATTATGATGAAAAGCTTTAAGACAGCAATTAAATATTTTGAAAAGCTTTAGGTCAGACTAACTGCTCAAAGGAAATATTTCCAAAGGAATTGTAAACATAAAGAACAAAGAGCACCATGGGCAATCACAGTGGTAGTAAGGACATAGGGGCTCCTGAGCATGCCCCCAGGAAGTGCATAGGGCGCTGAAGCTATTTTGCTATAGCAACAACTGATCAATTTGATCAATTCCCTCCAATAATATTTGTAAAGTCTGCAAGAGCTGAACAATTAAATAATTGAATCCTCATTCAAGTCAGCGGCGTGCTAAACAGGAAGTAACCAGCTCGGCCAATGGAGGTCTCTAATACTCCTGCTCTATGGGCCGCACAGTGTAGAGGCAGCGTCGATCATCTGGGTATTTTCATATGAGGAAGATGAAGTTCTTTGGCTTCATGCGCCACTGATCAGCTTTCATAGGAATGAACGGGGCTCTGCCTCGAATGCTGTATCCAGGTCTTATTATACCTCCGTGCTCCTGAGTGGTAAGTTCAAGATTTAGTGCTGCACTGCAGGAGAATAAGTTCAATTTTCTCTGTCCCGTATTTTACCGTTCTTTCCCGCCGTCCTCCCATATTAGTATTTTCACGTAAATCTCCCGTATTTTAACCTGCGTTATTAAAAAATAATAATACCCCGGGCCCGGGCCGAGTAATTCCATTCCATAATTAGAATTGAACTAAAAATCAGTAGCTTGCAATTCATTTTCTGCAATAAAATTAACTAAAAGACTATGACTGCAATGAAAATAAATATGGCCTTTTCTCTTGTTGGAGGCAAACCTGCAAATACGCTGCATGCCAGCTGGTGCGACTGGTGTGCTCATGGTAGCCTCGTCACCTCTTTCCACTTCTCCAGGCCGTCTCATGAAGTTCTCTAGTATGCAGGTGGCTTTCACTGCCTTCTCAGGGGTAATGTGTGGTGCGGTCAGAATACCAAATGCATGTTCAACAATCCGCCGGGCACGTGAGAGGCGGTAGTTATAAATGCGCTCATCTCTGGGCAGGTTCCGGCCAGGATATGGTCATCAGATGGCGTTGGCGGAAACGCCTCATTTACCACTACCACGATCGGCATTGGTCCCATTAGGTCAGCTCCTGGGGGTGTCTTCAGGTATCCCCAGCGTGCCCTCCCTCACACCTTTTCCAAGTGGGGAGTTGGACAGGATGCCACCGTAACTGTTCAATCAATGACTCTGAACATGTAGTTGGCATCCACCAGAGCCATCAACACTATGGAGTGGGTGCCTTTGTAGTTATAGTGTGCAGATCCACATATTGGTGGTGCCTGTAGAACCATATGTGTTTAGCCCAGGGCTTATATGCAATCGGGGAAATTCCATCTCATCTGGAAGTCCTACGCAACTGAGAGCCAGTCCTCTCTTGTGGGCACAGGAGAGCTTCCCAAATCCCAGAGACAGTAGAGAGTCCCACTTTCTAGCTGTAGGATATTGTAGTGAAGGAGCCTCCCGTGGCCACAAACCTGTAACAAGCAAATATGTTCTGTAATTATCAACGTACATATTTAATCAGCAGTTTTGTCACCAGCAAAACACGTTGCTCATTTTTGTTCCAGTAGTTATGCACCGTAATAACCAGGGCATGAAGTTAACTTTTTTGACCACCAGCCACTGTGGTAAAAAATCTGGCTGGTAAAAAGTCATTGTGGCGGGTGGATTTTTAAATCCACCCGCCACAATGACTTTTTACCAGCCAGATTTTTTTTTGCCTCATAAAGGTGAAAAACAGGAATTACTGTGTCTCTCTGATCCTATCCTGTCCTATTCATCGTAGCCTGTGTATTAAGGCAAAACATAATACTTTATTGAACTAATCAAATTTGAACATACAGCTAGGCCAATGTGTCAGTGGCTTGTTGATCTTTACATCGTTAGTTAATTTTCTATCCTGGTCTGGGACACACATTCATACGGTTTGAGTAGCTACTTATTGGACTTTAACTTATTGCACTTACAATAATGAGTGTAGCTGTCCTCAATTTAGGTAATTATGTACGTCTCATCTCCGTTTTTTCCTGCATTCACCGTGTGATTGTGTCCGTGTGTCCATGTGTGTGTGTGTGTGTGCCCGCGTCGCGGGGGAAATGGAGCAACAGCCCAGGACAGGATTGAAACGGCAGCAGCTTTCAGAGTGAAACATCGCTACAGCGTACATTGATGTTAAAATTTCTACCGGTTGGCAGGACAGTCTGAAATGTTTCGGTCTGTCGCTGTACATTTTGTTGGTAAATGTGAAATGTTCGAGTCACACACGTCTTGTCTTCGTTATCAGAAACAAGGAAATTAATTTGACCCGTTCTCACTACCGCTTGGTCAGTGGCTGCACGTGGGACTGCTGGGATTGTCGCGAGTAATGCAAATGCGATAGGAGGCCCCGGCTGTCAATCAATGTCTTCCAGTGATGCAGGCCCCTGATTGGTCTGGGCCCGTAAGCAACCGCGTACCCTGCTTACCAATAGTTGCGCGTCTGAATCATTCAATTCTCATTGGCTACCTGCCAATGTGGCAGGTAGATTGACAGTGTTACCCGCCAATTGCAAAATTCACCCCCATTAGGCGGGTTGGCGGCTGTTAATTTCATGCCCTGGTAATAACGTTTAAAAAAATCAGCGAAATATTCCGGAAGTGACGTAGTAAATTGAGCGTCAGCGTCAGTTCTGGCAGGCCAGGTAGTCCAAACGCTGCTAACTGCTATTGGCCAACAACATTGTCACACACTCCCCTCACTGCTAAATGGCTACACTCAACAGGCGCCCTACTTAAAGCTGATTCAGTTTGTTCTTTCTGCTTGCTGCTTTTAGTTTGCTCCTAAATGGTCGCTGCTAGTTTGCTCCAAATGCTTGCTGCTCGCATTTTTACTACCCACCTTTGCTCCACCTTGTCGTGTATAACGTGGCATTTGCTTCTATGTCATCGTTGCTGCTCTGTTAATATGGGGGAATAGTTTAGCTCTCCCAGTCTTAAACTGTGTGAGCGTCCCCTAATGCTGCTTCTGCTGTCTCCTGATTCACTGCTCTTTCATGGTGCTCATGAAAGGTCAGGAGACTCCTCTGAACAGAGCCATACCGCCAAATTTAATTCATAATGTATGCAATAAAATTTCTTAAAGCATTTTATTGTCTGCGTTTTTCTTGACGTAATGGACCTGACAGAATTACCGGTCGGCGGATAGGAAAGATACAAATACATAATATTCGATAGTATTTGAGGATTTGAACAATAAAGATAACAATAATAATATTAAAGCTTCAAGCAGCATTGGATGGGCCCGTCCGGGTTACTGGTGGATGCCGTACCTTGCGACCGTGCATTTGCGCGGCACTCCCACACTGGAAATCCTCACCAACGAAAAGGGACCTCCCTGCTGAGTTCAATGATACCTCACACAAGACTCTACGTCATAAGTTCATTAGCTGTGAAAGGGGGTGTGGCCAAAGCATAGGGGTCGGGGCAAACCTTTACCTATAAAAAAGGAAGTCTCTGCTGAGTTCAATGATACCTCACATCACATCAGGGTCTACATCACATGTGTCAAACTCACGGCCCGCGGGCCAAATGCGGCCCTTCACAAATGTTGATCCGGCCCGCATATCAATTTTAGGTCCACAGTACATTCTGGCCCTGGCTAGTTGAGCACCAAACCAAAAAGATGGAAAACTGTTTTCAAACTCCAAATGACGCGACTCTCAGAGCAGAATTTGGCAGATTTTCTGACTTTGAGACTCAGAAACTCCCCCAGAACCAGAGAGTATTTTAACATTCAGGAGATGAAACAGGCTGTTTGCATGATTTGCTGAACTCTGTGATGGCTAAGGGACTCTTTGCTGACTTTCTAGGAGTTTATGTCGAACGAAGTGCGACAAAGTTGAAAAGAGCGACAAAAAAGCAACAAAACGATGCAAAAAACAAAAGAAAATTGATTAAAACGCCCGAAAAAGCTACAAAAATGACAAAAAAGGCGACACGCAGTAATACAGTCAAAGATATTTGACTTTTTTGGATGTATGCATGTGAATTTAACTCACCGTCTGGCCCTTGATGTGATTCTCTTTTCCAGTGTGGCCCTAAATGAAAATGAGTTTGACACCCCTGGTCTACATCAAACGGGTCATAAGCATAGACAGTATATAAAATGGACACAGCGATCCCGCTGTTTTTGACGGAGACAAGTGAAGCCTCTTACCAGCACTTTTCCGGTGATGGGAAAGTGTTACTGAGCGTTACTGCGCAGCTGCAAACTTAGCTTCCCGCCGCCGATGTGACGTGACCAACGTCTCTGAATGTTGTAAGTCTTCTGGTAGCTGTGCCAAGAGAAATCTCAATCATTCCCAATCTATCAGAGACGGAGAGGGTAGGTATATGTAAGGAGATAACATAGGCACAGGCTAATTATTGCTAAGTAAAATGCTAGTTAACATTAGTAATTAAACTAAACAGCTAATGTACGTCGAAACTGCCTGCGAGCTTCTCCTGTACTATACGGTAATTCCTGTACTATGCGACAGTAAGTCGCGTGGTTATGACACAATCGTTAGCCTATTTTTACAAAAACGTCTGCTACGGAGCCATAACGTGAGGTACAAGGTAATGGAGCCTTTCATACATTGTCGTGTTTCTTTAGAAATAAACGAGGGACAAATGAAGTCTTGAAACGCTTCAGATGTAAAGTTATTGGCTGTTAAAGTGACGCCAAAATGAATAGCAGTGAATGGGATGCTAACGGGGGGTGATGGCTTATTAGCATCAAAATGGCGCCATAGGAGGCTTCACTCTGAGGAGAGAAGCCTGGCCCCTTGGTCATAAGTTATGGAAAAGGGGCGTGACTCCAGCATAGGGGGCGGGTCAAACCATCACCAATCAAAAAGAAACTCTGCTGAGTTCAATGATACCTCACACAAGGGTCTACCTTAAACGGTTCAAATGTTATGAAAGGCGGCATGGCCTGAGTAAGTGGGCGTGGTAAAAGTATAGGTGGTGGCTCAGTATCACATGTAGACCACACAAGTTAGCTGTGAAAGGGGGCGTGGCTAAAACATAGGGGGTGGGTCAAACCATCACCAATCAAAAAGAAACTGCTAAGTTCAATGATACCTCACACAAGACTCTACCTTAAATGGGTCACCAGTTACGAAAGGGGCGTGTCTTAAGCATAGGGGGCGGGCCAAACCATCACCAATGAAGATAGAACTCTGCTGAGTTCAATGATACCTCACACAAGACTCTACCTTAAACGGTTCAAAAGCCACAAAAGGGGTGTGGCCTACATATGTGGGCGTGGTTTATGTGCATGGGCGTGGTTGAAGTATAGGGTGCGGCTCAGTATCACATGTAGACCACACATAAGTTTCATGTAAACCGGAGTTTGTCATATAAGGCAGATTTTGTGTTGCCAGCGGGGGGCGCTATGACCAAAAGTCAATTTTGGCCTGTAGATGTCCTCAAGCCTGGACCCTTGTCAAACGTGAACAATTTCGGGCAGATGTGACAATATACACTAAAGTTACAACAACTTCTTTGTTCATCGATAAATGCTCAAAATGGCCGCCACACCCACACCGTTTGACGAAAAGTTTTTCTTTTAAGACATTTTCATCTTTAAGGTGTTGAGATGGTACAGACCAAATTTGAAGTCCATCGGATGAAATATCTAGGAGAAGTTCATTAAAGTATAGAACCTTGACTTTTAGGCCTACTTCATGTATAATATACATCGTATAATATCGGCCTGTAGATGTCGTCCGGGTTGGACTCTTATGAAGTTTTGAGCCAATTGGACAATGTACACTCAAGTTATACCCACTTTCTGCCCAGATCTTTTATAACACCGATACAACAAAGTACACTAATACCTAGGGGCCTGTGGAACAAATGAGGCCAACGACTTTCATGTATTCTGGGATTGCCCAGTACTAACTGCATACTGGCGAGAAATACACTCCCACCTGGAAGCGACTTTCAAAGTAAACATCCCATGTAAGTTTGACACTTTATATTTAGGAAACATTTCATTTGACACATGGGATTACACAGATAAAACGTTGTTACTTATACTTCTAGTTGCAAGCAAAAAACAATCTCAAGAAGCTGGTTGCAAGCAAAAAAGACAACCTCAAGAAGGTGGTTAAAACAAGACTCTCCTACAATAGGCGAATGGTTAGATTTGGTTAATGATATATATATTATGGAAAAGTTATCCTACTCCCTCAAAATCAAAATTTTCTAGGATATGGTCTAAATGGACTGGGTATGTTGAACATATAGGCCTAAAATCAGATTTTGAGGCATTCTTGTTTTGTTGTAATTGTCGATGTATATGCATGTCCATTTTTCTTTTTTTCTTTTCTTTCAGAGAAGTGTAGTGAAACCCCCCCCCCCCCCCCCCCCCCCCATGTTGTAACTATTCCTACTGTTAATATTCAAATGTAAAAAAAAAAAACTTGGGCCTGGGAAGACAACTGATATCGATATGAGGATAACTATGGACACAGATGGAAAATCCTTGTGGTTTTCTCTTCTATCAATTTTTTTTCTCTCTTTCTCATCCTCTGTACCAGGATCCTGTAAATCATATAACGAGAGAGAAAAAGTGTAAAAAAAAATAATCCTACATTGTTTTGTAACCTGCTGGAATAAAGATGAAATAAAAAAAGGAAATGTTATTGTATCATATATTGACTTAATGTTGTCTCACTATAGAGTTGTGATTTCTGTTCTACTTATAAAACTAATAAAAACAGCCTAGTTTTCTGTGAAGGAGATGAATCAATCAGTCACACGTGTTAAGTTTTAAAACACCTCCTCCAATTCTCAGTGTTCTGTCAATCCTTCAGAAAGCTGTAGAAAGATGAGACAGAGTTCACAGCAAGTTCACTGGCCCTCGCCTCCGACTCCCTCAACTTTCTTTCATGTCTTTCCAGTGAGGTGGCTGCAGTAAATGCAGTCTGTTTAAACATGTCTGTCTGCATAATCTGTGGCTGTTCATAACGAATATTCAATTACAGAAATCCATGAGTGGTTGATTAACACATCCAAATATATCAGTCTCGCTTTATCGGTAAGCTGTTTTTCAAACATATTTCACAGTTTTGTTGACTAATTCTTTACAATTTCTTTTTTAAAGATTTGCATTTCTAGGCCTTCATTTTCACAGGACAGATGAAAACATGAAAGGGGAATGACATGCAGCAAAGGGCCGCAGGTCAGAGTCGAACCCACGGCAGCTGCGTTGCGGAGTAAACCTCTACATATGTGCACCTGCTCTACCAACTGAGCTAACCTGACCACAACAAAAGCATTTTTTTTCCCAAACCTTATTCTCACTTCACACTGCAAATGTATTTAACAAGCATACAAAGTATTTGCATGTTGAAAGGATGCATGCCTAGCATAGGAATACAGGAAAGGCAGTCATCAAAGCAGAACACAGCATATAAGCCATACTAAGCTCACTGCTTCCATCTAATGTGAACACAACATGCTGAACACAACATTTGCAATGGGATGGTGATACAGTGAGGATGAAGGGGTTGTATGTTAGATTTGCTGCAATGCCTACCTTGACAGAAGCACTGAAGTGTACTGAGTGCCTTAGTGAGTACAGAGTCAGTACTTTGTTCCCACTTTTTGCACTGGCTCAGAACATAAAGCTATGCGCGGCACCACATTCTAGTTAAGGAATGGGAAACACTGCTTCTTCTGGTATGCTGTGAGGGGCAAAACAATCCTTTAAATTATTTTGTAGCCATTACACAGCTATTCATTTTTACACCCAGAAGGATTCTTCTTGAGCATTTTTTTTTTCTAAATGTCTCCTTGAGGGCAGAGGTACAGTTTATCTAACTAAAGCTGAATAACACACTTTAATCAACTGATACTTCAGCTGAGGCCTGTACTACGAATCAAGATTTGGTGTTAACGAGGTAACTTCAGGTTCAACTCAGGGTTTTCTGTATCACGACGGTGGATCAGTTGTTACTGGGTGGTGCTTGCTTTAACAGCACACTTGAATACATTTGTTGTGTTCCCAGGGCACTTGCCCATGCAGACAATCAAAGAGGGCTTTTATGAAATAGCAGGTATATATTAACTTAAAGTGAAACTTAATTTATAAATAATCTAGGCCCCATGATGTTCACTGTTGCATATGAAATTCATCATACTCCTTAGGCTTTCCCCTCATGTTAAAGCTGTTATGTGGATGAATTTTTAAAGGGATACTTCACCGATTAAGCATTAAGCTTTGTATCAGTAGAAACCCAGTAGTATTTTCGAATGACCGTGCGTCCCTCCCTAATGTCCCCCTGAGACGAGAGATCTCTGTATTGTGGGTCTGGTAAAAAATCTTCCGATGACATAAAACGACGATTTTTGCGTCATCGGAACTGGCGAACCGAAGAATTCCGAAGGAAAATGACTGTCAGCCATCTTGAAGCTTCACTAAACAGGCTCTCTCTTTTCAGCAGCAAACTTTTACAACAATTATGTGCATTCAAACTACCGCACATGTGTACCACCGGGATACATTGGTACAGATCGGAGAATATGCAGGAAACGTTATTACAGACGGAATACTCGGCACACTCACCTGCTACAGAGAACAGCACCTCAACCAGTGGTCTCACTCAATGCCGGTAGCCGTGTAAGGGGACATGCTCAGCGGCTAGGTGGAAAGCTAACGCTAGCTGGCCACCTGTCCCATCAATCCTGCTTGCAAGTGTCCGCTCATTAGACAACAAACTGGACTACATCCAACTTCAACGAAACTCCCAACGCAAGCTCAGAGACTGCTGTGTTTTTATGGAAACATGGCTGAACAACAGTGTACCGGACTATCAAGCTACCAGGCCTGCTAGTCCTCCAGATGCTGCTCTTTCGCCGGGTAAGACTCGTGGAGGTCAGCTGTGTTAACACGGACTGGTGCTTGTATCCAACTACTAACTGCTGGTGGACTTTGTGACTGTTAAATGCCGACCATTCTACATTCCACGCTAATTCACGGCTGTGTTTATACTCTGTGTTTACATCCCACCAAGCACTAATGCTAGTATGCGTTAGCTGAACTTTACAGAGCCTATAATGTGTGTGCACTAAATGTTTGTCGTTTTTATATAATGTTGTTTTTATATATTTTAAATGTGTAACAGCACTTGAGCCACAGTGAAACGTTGTTTCATGTATATGGTTGAAATAAATAAAACACGCTTGAGTTGAGTTGAATGCTGCCTGTCTGTCTGTAAACGGTAGGCGTGGCTTGGAAGTGGACTCGTAAAGCAGCGAAGCAGGTGCGTTCTGGGATTTGCTGTCTTTCATCCACATGAGACAAAAACACATTTTCTGGCTTTTCTTGGCCTAGAACATTGATTTTCAACTAGTGTGCCATGAGAGATTGTCCTGTGTGTCGTGGAAAATTATCCGATTTTATTTAATTGGTCCAACAAAATTATTTTATTGAGTTACTGCAAATAATTTGCCATTTTTTCGCATCTGTGCCTGCAATGTGATGACTGGCAGAGATATTAAATACTTTTCCGTGTCAGTAGGTGGCAGTATAGCGCAATAATGACCTTGTTGATTTAAGACATGGATGTATTAAGAGAAGATTTAAGACAATAGAATTACTGCCACCTTTCGCCCACATTTCTTCAGTTCCTGCCAGTTCCTGTCAGCCTTGTGTTCATCTAAACAGGCCCAGGTTGCACACTAAGTGAGTATAAACAAATTGACAGACTACATTTTATATTATAAATTATATATACTGTATTAGGCTACAATGTGTCATTTTGTAACATTTTTGGTTGGTGGTGTGCCGTGGTTTTTTTTTTAATGTAAAATGGGCCGTGGCTCAAAAAAGGTTGAAAAACACTGGCCTAGAAGACACCAATTCCAATTTTCTTTCACATTTCTACTAAATAAGTGACCCAATTTAAAGATGTATTCAGCTTTCCAGCGGTGAAATATCCCTTTAACACAAGATGCTTTTGCAGATGACTTGTTACCAGCATTGAGGCAAAGTGGCCTGGGTCAGTCCATGATTCCTGGATCTTTAGGGAGTCTGCACTGTGCCACAGATTAGAGCAAGGTATGGCAATTGTAAGTAACATTTTGTATTGCATTTTGTAATACTTATTATGCTAATAGCAGAGATGGGAGTAAGTCATAGGCGTCGTTTTAGGGGGGGACGGTGGGGACGTGTCCCCACCAGATTTTGTCATGAGTCATTTTGTACCCACCACTTTTTTTAAACCTCAAGCTCAATTTAGTTAAAAAATAAAGTTCATAACACAGATACCGGCACTTACTGTACATGAGGAGCAATATGAGAGAGAAATGTGATCATTGATCGTTGTTTAGGTACATTAAACCACGTTAAGCTTTTTCACGTTATATTAAGCCCATGAGAACCGTGGGGAGTCAACCCACAGCCGCTGCTGCTGAAGATGTGAAGCAGAAACAACGCTTATAATGTCAGATAACGTCCATAATAATTGGACTTTTGGTTCGATTTTTTCAGAGTTTTCGGTGGTTATAAGGAGCAATATGAGAGAGAAATTATTATTGTTTAGGTACATTAAACCACGTCATGTCATATTGTCAACATGGTACGAAGCAGAACATAGCGGGTCTTGCTTTTTGAAAACTTAAGGCTTTCTTCTTCATAAAAGGAGTCGGACATCATCACATTTTTGAATACATTTTTATTTATTTACATTAGTAAGCTACAGGGGCCTGTACTGAACCCAGGGTTTTCTGTACCACGACGGTGGATTAGTTGTTACCGAGTTCAATCGCCGTGGTAATTTATGCTGAACACCTAACCTGGTCGGGAGCAGGTTATGTCAGAGATCAGAGATCAACCGGTGTAAAAGCACCTCCTACTGACCAATCAATAGGCCTACTCCATTGATAACGGCATCACCGTTCTTAGAAGATCCATTGACTGAATGGGTGGAGTTCAGTGAGAAAAAAAAAAGAAAAAGTTCGAGAGAGAGAAAGAGAGAGAGAGAGAGAAAGAGAGAGAGAGAGAGAGACAGAGACAGAGAGAGAGAGAGAGAGGTGGGCTCTTAAAAGTTAAAACATTTAGAGACTGACAACCCCGTTAACATTCCCTGATGGGTATTTATGAAAGGTAGGGCCTATAGATTTTCAGTGGAGGGAATAACGTAGGCCTATTGTAAACTTCTTGAGCCGTGCGTTGCCAATGCGCACGTCGGTTTGAATTATGTTTTTATATTTTTTATTTGCTCACGATCGCTTCCCACTGCCAGGGTTGCAACTGAATAGACTAACGACAGTTTATGGAAAGAACAAGTGTAATTATGGTCACATCTTGTGCCTGACTGGTTGATAAGCCAGTCCTTCCAGAAAAACGTGATTATGCGATTGCAGAATTCAATGCATTATCAGCCAAAGTCCGCATATTTATGTGGGGGCCGCATTTTTTCAAATAGGCTACGCCGCACTTTAGCCGCATAAATTGCCAATTTCCTCGCAAAATATGCGGGGCTTGCATGATTTCATAATCCCCTCATTTTCGTTGCAAAAAAAGTCACATATATCTTAGCAGAAAGATGAAAAATGTTGCGTTTACTTCACACAAGAGCAGCCATTTTCCCATGTTGCCATGGGAACGTTATGTAGTGACGTCATTTCGCTTCCTACTGACAACATGGTTGGGGGAATCTCTTTTTCATCAAACCACAGTTTTTGCAAGTTACTGCAATTTCATCGCATAAAATTGCACAAATATCCCACATATTCCATCGCATTTTTTAAGAAAACGTGCCGCATAATCAAGGATTTCTGCCCGCAACAATCACAAAACTCTACATTTGTCTGGAGGGACTGATATATGCGTTGTGATTTACACATTTACAGCGTTGGCTTTTTTCTTCCTGTTTTAAGAAGCAGTGACTGGATTGCCTTTTGCTTGTAAACCGTGTCTGTGTTCTTCATATTTATGTAGAATTGCTCTTATGTAAAATATGTGGCTCTGGTAGATTGACTGCAAACACCACCTCTTTTATGTGAACGTGCGCGTCTCTAGATTGGGAAACCCTGGGTTGATTCAACTAGTTGATAAACGTTGTGACACAGTTTAACCGTGGTTGTTAGGGTTAGTGAACTGAAAGGAATCCAGGGCATGTTAAACTTGATTTGTAGTAGCCTACAGGCCCCTGGACAACGTCTTTCAAAACATGACCTGCGCGAAAGAGAAAAAAAATATGAATGCGTCATTGTCCCCACCACTTCTGGAAATGCACTTCCGAATGCGTCTCTGTCCCCACCACATTTCAAACCAAACTGACGCCCATGGAGTAAGTCACACATGGGCAAGTCACAAGCAAGTCTCAAGTCTTAACCTTCAAGTCTCAAGCAAGTCCAAGTCATTTTGTGTGACAATCAAGCAAGTCAAGTCAAGTCATAGCTTTGGTCAAGCAAGTCAAGTCAAGTCATACAAAAGTTTCCATTTTTAAACAAGCTAAAGACAGTGGTTATAACTGCTGGAGTTTTATTTGCATTTTTTCCTAGTCAATATTCAAAAGACATTGCATCCAAGCCACATATATCTGAACAGTTTAAATGTATAAAGATTTAAAAAAGCACAGCCTAAAACTGATATTAGGCCAACAAAAATATCAATATGCCTCAAACATGACATCAAATCATGAAATTCATTCAAACAATTCAAGTATAATGGTTTCTAAGTCAAATAATATTCTTCAAACATGCCTCACTTTTATGGGACAGAAACACATTTAACCTTTCCTTCTCTTAAAGAAAAACAACATATTCTTTAAGAGTAGCTGAATCCCACCACCTTTGCATAATTTGGAGAGATTGAATAGTAGGCTATATGTTAATATTTGTCAGTGTATTTGTGAGTGAATGTGTGCGTGTTTGAGAGAGAGAGTGAATGAAAAGTTATTAATATTGGTGAGTGAATGTGTGCATGTGGTGTGTGTGAGTGCAGTGTGTGTGTGTGTGTGTGTGTGTGTGTGTGTATGTGTGCCTAGCTTCATTCACATACTTCATCTGTACAACTGCGTGTGTGTCTGCATGTGTGTGTGTGTGAGAGAGAGAGAGAGAGCAGTTTGTTGTGTGTATGTATACAGTCTGCCTAGCTGTATTCGCTCTTACCGCCACCTTGAACAAAGAGGGGAGGGTGTGCTTATTCATGGCCCAAAACTGAAGGGAGTTCTGTTCATCACAGCTGAATATGGGGACTGGAACCTCTCCCGATTTGAAGTGTCTGATGAAATTCGCCGCGGTGGTGGTTGACGTCGGATTTTTTTGTACAGCAGACCTTGCGAACTACCGTTCGTTTCTTCTTTGCCCTGGTCAGACGTGTAATCCTTATAGCCAAACTTTATTATTTTCGGTGCAGAGGAATCCATGACGTTAAATAACAGCCGTAGCCCGTCTCGTTTACTGCAGGTCTGCCGCCGTGTGGCGCGTCACCATAACAACGGGCTCCCGCGCATGCAACAGCACTAAAATCGTAACGTTAACTCCTCCTCAATATCAGAGGGGGAAAATATATATTTATTAAACAGAAAATCAAGTCATTTCAAGTCATTTGACTCAAGTCTAAGTCAAGTCTCAAGTCATGAATGTCAAGTCAAAGTCAAGTCGAGTCTTTTATGAATGTTTATCAAGCAAGTCTCAAGTCCTAAAATTTGCGACTCGAGTCTAACTCGAGTCAAGTCATGTGACTCGAGTCCCCCATGTCTGGCTAATAGTGATTTTCATTTTCAGGACTCTTCAGTGGATTGCTGGTAGGGGACCGAGACTACGCCTGCCAGCCCTTTTTGATGACCCCCTATCCTGACCGGAACACACCTTTGACCTAATATTAGTTATCAACTGGGGAGGTTTCATGTTGATATGTTATCCCTATTCACTGGGGTGTCTACCCTTAACCCCTTCTGTTGTCTTTTCTAATCATTTCCATATCAGAAATTTGGGTTTCTCTCAACCAAAAAATTTCAAACCAAAAAACAACAACGTGGATGGTACCCTACAATGCTCTTCACAAGTTAAATAAATGATCATTTTACTACTTTCATTGAATTTGGATGTTTTATTCACTTATATAGCATTAACTGAAAGTTAAACCACCAGTGAGCCACTAGAGTGTGCCATAAAGCTGCATTGCAAATGATCATGTTAAATCTGTGGTGCAGTGTTATCACAAACACAAACAGGAGGCAGCACCAATGCCTCACTTATTAATATGCCCTTAAAATTAATATGCACACATAGTACATTTTATTGATATTTGTTTTTATTAGCTGATGGGTTTTCACAGATGCCTTTTTACAGCTCAGCCATAATGTGCTACCAATCATTTCCCACATGGCTTTCATTTAGCTTCAGGTCTCTCCCTTGAATGCAGCATGTTTGCCTTGTACATAAATTATTTGTCAGAGATTGTGCTCAGTCATCAAAATACAAGAGGAACACACCAAAGGGCTGCAAAGCATAAATTTGTGCCCGATCAGGCACCTGGCTCACCAGACGTGCCAGATGTGAATTTCTCTGCGCCGGTCACCAAACGATTCTGCTCCTCTTCACTTTACAGTAGGCTCTCTCTTGCTCCCCGTGTGTTTGGTAGTCATCATTCTGTCTGTCTGACTGTCTCTCTTCGTGTACCTGATTGCCTGTCTTGCACTAGAGACAGCTGAGAAGTCAAATCACCATAAACCTAGGGTTTTATTTTGAAATTAGTTTATTTTTTTAAAGTATCTTGCTACGCTGTGGTCTTCCTGGATTTGATTACCTACCTAGCTTGACAAATTAAATGAAAATGGCTCAGCTTCGTGGCACTTTTGCGACCACTGTGTTTTTGGCATTAGCTCAAATCAAGGGGTGTTCGATGGCATGCTTCCCTAGGGAGATTTTTTTCTTCAATTGGGCTCATTGAATCAACAAGAGTCTCAGCCAACCAGTCAGAATGTAGGCAATTCCAAGACTCTTTATCAACCCCAGTAATAAAATAACACATTTATACTGCATACTGCATGAGAAAAACGGCATGGAATTACCGTGAAGTGGGCATGTCTGTAAAGGGGAGACTCGTGGGTACATCTAGAACCCATTTTCTTTAGATATCTGGAGGTCAAGGGAGCCCTTTGAAAATGGCCCCATGCCCAATAAGCTAGCATAGCATGAATTCCTGATACCAATATATTGCTCTAAAACAGAACCCACTACAGCCTCCAAAAGAGGCTAAGTAATTGTCTGCTGAAAAAGATTCAGGGCTTTTGAGAAAACATTCGGGGCTTGAACCCCAGAAGCTAACAACCACCCACCTTCCCCCTGCTCCGCCCCTGGTAAACACAATCTCATTTCCACCAGTCAATATAATAATGCAATTCTGATTCAGAAAATCAGAGTGGACTAACAGCCTCAAACAGCACTAGGAGAAAAGCTCTCATCATATCACTTTCACAAGGAAAATGCACTTTGAAATGATTGTCCTCCTCTCAAGGGGATTGAGGACAGGTTATGCTGACATACAACTGTATGATTTACAGTAAAGGTGCTTAATAATCCATTTGAACTATAATGGCTGATCTCTACACAGATGGATACACAAATATCTGCAGAAAGCAAGCATCCAACAATAGAAACACATCATTTATCTGTCATAAATCCAAGGAGTGCAGAGTGTGGTGCTTGTACAATAATAACCAAAGGTAATATAATTTACAGCTGACAGGACTCATGAGTGTGATTGGCTGGACAACCTCTATTCTCAACAAGGTCAAAGATGTTAGTCTTGTCTGGTTGGTCCTCAAAACTCTTCAAAGACAGATGTAGTCATCTGTACTGAAAGGCTCATGTTACACGTGTGGTCCAGGACTATAACTTTGACATGCAATCAAGCAAAGCAAAACTGAATCATAAAGCTTGCTTGATAATTCTGCCTCAGGATTGGCTTTACTTCTTTTACCCTAATTGATTGCTACATCTTCACAGCCAGCATTTTGAATCTTTGTGCAATTGTTGGCCATCTTAAATTTAAGGCTGTTCTTCTTGCTATACCATCCCAGCTGACAACCAGGCTCAGTAAAGCAGGGTTGTTTGCTAGTCAGTGCTTTTGCACCATCGCTGATGTCATCATCATCAGAATAGGCCTTGAACTGTACATACTCAGCAAGCTTTTCAAGTATGTCATGCATCATATCTTGTGATAAAGTGATAGGTGATATTTACAAAAGGCAAGATCTCCCTGTCTAAATCTTTACTGAATATCCACTGAAAAATTTAAAGGTCCAATATGTAATATTTTTACTGTAATAAATCCGAAAATGACACCAATGCCTCATCAGATATTAAGGAAACATGTTAAGCTGAAATACTATCTTTTCTGACAACAATGCTAAAGTCAGTATTTTTTGTTTTTGAAATTTACAATCCGTGACGGAATTTATGTTTATGTTTTGGTTTGTGTGTTGTTATCAACTGCCCAGTTTGACAGCCAGGCCGGGTTGCCAGATATAACTGTAAACACGTAAACCAGCGCGCTGCAGCTGTAACGTTAGTACAGCCATGAATGCACCAAACAAATGAATGGGATCAACAGAGATAGATTATACCCGACATTAAAAAACAGCATGTTTCTAACAGTTGCTTGACCAGAGACGTAACAAACCCCGGGTTAATATTGCAGATGTATTTGAAAGATGGAGACAGCTCACAGCCCAAAAGGACGCTGAGTTGGCTAATTTCCTCCTGTACAGGTAAGCATTAGCTTCAGGCTAATTTATCACAGCTACTAGGGACGAGCACTTTGTGTCATTTCAACATTCGTGTAGCTACTTCCATTGAATTGTATAGCTAGAGTAGCCGCGTTGGTTACTCGCAAAAACAACTGAGACAGCCAGTAAAGTGATTCCGACTGGTCCTGGCTAACGCCACCATGCTAACCCTGCTAATTGCTAACGCTACCGGAGGACCAGGCAGGCGGGCCGCGGCTGTTTACACCGTTTAGCCTGTTCAGCGGCCGTAGCCGACAACGGTGAGTTATTTGAAGCCAAGAGGGGGGGCTGTAGCTAAGTCGGAAAGAGAGGAACTTGAGTTTGCAGTGTGTTTAGCGATTGTGTAATTCTAAGGCTAGTAAAGTGCGTATTTCAGTCGGGTGAAAAAGGAGTGCAAGGCAGTGGTGTTTTTAGCGGTTCCTATCATAATTCTAAGCCGAGGAAGTGTGTCTGTTTGGCGTGTGAAGAGGACGGCGAATTTCGTTGTATTTTTAGCGGTTCCTACTGTAGCTAATTCTAAGCCGAAAAAGTGTGTGTGTCAGTTGGGTACAGAGCTCCGTGTGAGCACGGGCTTTTATGACTGTCAATATAGCCAGCATCTAACGTTAGCTACTCCGCTGTGCTGTGGAGTAATGTCTGGTTATGTGAGACAAGCGTCTAGCAACATTGTTGAATGTCTCAGCCTGGCAACCAACGTGAACTTCGAGTCTGGAGAGGAGGGGGCGGGGGAGACGACTCTCTCCAGTATTTTGAATTTGTACTGCAGTAACTATTTTAAACACTAGCTGTCAGTATTACATATTGGACCTTTAAACAACAATGCTAAACGGAGGGTAATGAGCTTTCAAACTAATCTGTTTATTGAAGACTTGCTCTTTATACTGCAGGTTAAAGTCATAATGCAGTGACAGTTTATCCTTCAGTTGCACTTTTAATTCTGTAATGGAATCCAGTCTGTCATTTAAAGGAAACTTGGGCTGTGGGCTGACTCCTTCCATTCAAGTAAAATAGCCAGACGTTGCTAGCCAGACGTCTAATTTTACTAAACTGGAAAAATAAAATTCCTCCTACTCATCAAAACCTTCTTAGAGACGTAATGAAACATTTACAGTTGGAAAAAATTAAATATACTTTAAAGAAAAAAGAACAAACATTTTACTCAATTTGGCAACCTTTTATTAATTATTATAATAAGTAAATTTGGTCGGTCCTCCTAATGATGTTATATATTTGTACTTTAATACTTCAAGTGTGTGCAGGTTTTTTTTATTTATTTTTATTTTTTATGTTTACTGGCATAGTATACATATACAAATTGTATGTACATATATGACGGATTTGTATAAAACTGTTGGAAACAGTGCCCAGGGACTACGGGTGAAAATTAGCTCTTGAGCTAAAACCCGGTACAATGCATCTCTCCCTTTGAGGTTAATGTTTATTGTACGCTGTCCCTGTTTCTCTAAATAAATAAATAAATAAATAAATAAAATGTTAATAAAAAAAATCTGAAAAAAAAAAAAAAAAAAATAGCCAGACGTGTTTTGTTTGTTTGAAATGGTCTTTTCACCCAGACAGCGATATATAACTTATGGGCTCTGAAAAAAGAGCAAAAACTATTTGTCTCAGAAAGAATAAAATGCCTCCTTGCTCCGCTCTGCGTACTTTACCCCTTCTGTGTATGAGCCTGAGCTCAATGCGCATTGTCGCCACCGGGGTTACTGCAAGTCTGGAAAATAATTACAGCTAGAGGACAGAGTAAACATTAGGGTTGAGTACTGAACTCTGAACTTTTCTGGATACTGACCGAATTACGTCGGTACTAACAAGGACCTATTCACGTTAAATCAAACGGTGCCAAATTTCAGTACCTGACCTGTCCCCGGCTGGAGCTGTCCCCAGAAATGTCCCCAGTTTTCACTGTGACTGACAGACCAGAAATTGGAATGAAAGAAAGAAAACATTGACCAAGCGTATAGTTGCGCACCCTACACACGCAGGCTCAAGATAGCCAGCGCGAGCACTGCTCAGAGCTCAGAGATGTTCTAGAATGCCCATATTTCTGGCAGCGCAGTAAGAAGAATCTTTGCCCTTTGCGATACAGCTGTGGGCTTCTTTCATCCATCCATTCATTCATTAATTCATTCATTCAGCCAGCTAGCTCTGACGAGTGTGAGTAGTACAACATCGCTAACTGATATGCATTGAGTGCTTAGCAAGCTTTCGAATAACATGCTATCAATTCATGTTAACGATATGAGTAGTACAATATCTCATAGGATAGGTAAACCAAAGGTGTTCTTGTAGCCTAAGTGTTATTGTTTATCATCTGTTATATATTATTTAACGTTTAACCTATATGTGCAGGCTGTGTATGATTTACAATTTGCAATAGTTATTGCTAACATTATTAGCAGTGACACAACTAACAACTAACTACGGCACACAGTTGTAGCCTACTATAATGACATTTCAGTTTCACTTGAGCTAGCTACTTAGAGGTAGGTAACTTGTCATTAAATGAAATGAAACCACTTAATAGAGTGCGGACTTACATATTTAACTATTCATCACAAACTTGTGCCAGCTGCGTTAGGTTGCCTGGCTGGCTGGCTGGCTCAGTGAGTAAATGTTGATTACAAAACTGCCGATCCTACTCCCTTGCCATTCATTTTGGCACAAGTTGCATACTCGTCACACAGATAACATACATATCATACACAGATATCACGTGAACGACCAGAATCTAAGCTTTCCAATGATATTAGTGCAAGTTGCTGTGACAAATGGTTTGCGAGAAAATTAACATTGAACTTACATGAAATGTTATCATATTTGCATTCTGCATACATCTCTGCACACACATTACTCTCTGTGAAATATGTCACAAACTCTTCACTCAACACATGCATCGGTACAAAAAGCGGTTCCAGAGTAATCCGGTTTTGAAATTGCAACAAATTTCTGCATGGTTAAAATTCTGAAGTGCAAAATAGTTCAGGCTACAGCACAAATATTTCCATCCATGGATATGAATAATCAAGTCTAACCTCTGAATTTCTTTTCAAAGTGCACCAGATTGATGCATTTAAACATTAAAGGAACACGCCGACTTATTGGGACATTAGCTTATTCACCGTAACACCGACAGTCGTGCGTGTCGTAACTCTGTCTGACGGCTCCACCGTTAGCTTAGCCTAGCACAGATCCTGGAGGTAACTGGCTCCAACTAGCCTACTGCTCCGAGTAAGTGACAAAATAACGGCAACATGTTCCTATTTACATGTTGTGATTTGTATAGTCACAGTGTGTACAAATAACGTCACTTGAGACACAGCCGTTATTTTGTCACTTACTCGGAGCAGTAGGCTAGTTGGAGTTGAATCTGATCACCTTAGTTAATTGGGAGCTGAAAGGCATGAAAAGTGAAGCAATGGTTGCCGTCTTTCTGTTGGACAGGTATGTTTTTGTTTTTTTTGGAGGGAAAGTGATTTGTTTTCAGGAAATGTCCAGCCAACTTATGTACTTATGTTACGCAAGTCATAGTAGCCCAATGCTTACGTTAGTTTATCTGTCGATCTAGGCTAGTAAGCTACATTAGCTAATGTATGTTTACATATTCTTGTCTAACAAAACGCTAATTTGTGTAACGTTATATGGTCGCCGGGGTCTGAACATATCATTTACATATTGGCTTTTCACAAATGTGCTGATCCAGGGTCTGCCTTTACTTTTTATTATTTTGTAGTTATGCATTTGGCTGCGGTAGCCTGTTGCAGCAGCTCCTGATGTATATGTATATTTTGTGTGTTTTTAGTAAATTTTTGGTCTTTAAATGCAATTTTTTTTCAGTGGTAACTTAGAACATCTGTGTTGAGATGGCTTCTGTCAACTTACTTTGGTTGTTTTTTTGTAACCGTAAATTATGTTTTTGGTTAAGTTATGGTTAAGTTATTATTTAACATGATTCTTTTTATTTATTATTTTGGAACAAATGAGGGTCTCTGTTTAACAACGCTGGCTCGCAGCAACGGTTCCGCTGCTTCAGTGCACCGCAGCGCATATATCTTTAAGTTTAGCCTAACCTCCAGTTTAACTGTCACAAGTTGTTCTTGTAATTAAGATCTCATCCAGGAACTACCCCCAGGTAAATTTGAGTTAGTTCTCATGTACATGTGTAATGTTCACTGTTGATCAATTTGTGCGATGCTCAATAGTGAGATGAAAACTTTAGGAACCTTGGAAATCTTTTCATACTCCACTACTTCACTACTTCAGAATAGGAAAACGACCTTGACCTTTCAAGATCAAAATCACCCAATATGGTCATATCAATGGCAGAAATGAATTCCCCATACCATAATTAGTCAAAATAGAGGTATTACATTCAGAAACAAAAAAGATTGATTTTCATCAAAGCCGATGGCGGCCATATTTGATTTGACCATTGTGCAATTTATGGCACTATGGCGGACTAGCACCTCTGTGATTTTTCATGATTAGGGACCCACTAACTCAGTTCAAGTAAGAAATCCCCCTCCAAATTGCGAACGGGTCTACAGGCCAGGTCCAGGATTACACACACACACACACACACACACACACACACACACACACACACACACACACACACACACACAGACAAAACAATGCGACAGCCCCTAAAGCACTGTTAACAGTTTTAACATTTAAAATAGTTACACAGAGAGACAGGAAAAGGTGGTCCAGCTACATATGTTGAATATCCTGATATATCCTGATATAAGAAGAAGAAAAACTGAATTAATTAAATGTAAGAAGAAAAACTGAATTAATTAAATGTATCAGTGATAGCACTAATAATAATAATAATAATAATAATAATAAAATAATCCTTCTTACCAAATTAGCTTCCCAACCTGGCACATGAAGAGTCACAGATTAAGGAGCCACACAGCTGCCCAAGTATTGAGACTGTGAGGGCAACTCACAGCCAGAAAGATTTGAGATGCAACAGCTTCTCAAGAAATCATCAGTGCTCCTGTATGGCTCTCAGATTTCTGGCCTACCACAGCGAGGGATCACAGTGCAACACAACCTTTCTTGACAGAGTGCTTGGACAGGGAGATTCACTCTATGCTGGTACCAAAACCCAGCTTTAGTTGGACAAAACCTTTTCAAGCAATCACCTGACAGTAGAGGAAATGCCAAAGCAGATTCTAACAGACACAAATCTGTACAATGTGTGCATGCCTCCTGTGAGATCAGGGCGGTATGGAGTCTTCGATTCTCACTCAAGAAGTGCCGCAGGCTTGCCCAACCCTGATGGAACAGCAGTTATGCTGACTTTCAGTCACCTGAGTGACATGATCGACCACCTACACAAACTGTTTAAAACCCATTGTGACGCCTGCTATGAGTTTCTGCCTGTTTCTTTTCTGATCTGACTCCAATCTAGTGGATGTCCTGCAGAGCCAGCTCATGTGAAGATCACACAGAGAGCTACAGCTGTATCACCACCTGAAATAAGTGTAACACAAATCACAGAGAGCAATGCAGACAAAGAACAACCAAAAAAATCCGGAAAGAAATCATGATGAAGCTGTGCGAAAAACAAGTGTTCCACCTAAAGACAAAGCTACATCCATGAGACAGAAAAGCATTTAAAAAAAAACAATGAAAAAAACAAATATGCCAGCTGTTCAGAATTTAGGATGAAAAAATTGCAGGCTATAAAAACTAAATACCAAGAACCAGCATTCAGGCTGCATCACAGACGGCGTTGTAACCAGCAGTACCACAGTGACCCAGCATTCAGGCTGTATCACATATGCCGCTGTACCCAGCACAAAAGAGAAAAGTTAGCTACAAATGCTACACTTCACATTCTTCACAAGCTGCAGTATGCACTCAGAATAAAAAAAGAAATACAGAGAGATTGTAAATCACAGTCAGCAAACTCCACAGTCTCTGTGATCAACAGTGTGATGCAAGCTGCCATATCTTCATTCTCTGAGAGAATTCGCCATGGACCTATATGACCACCTATGTCTGTACAGTATGTCACAGGACTCTGTTTCCTAATCAAGTTAAGCATTGCAACAGGTCAAGATATGCCAAAAACAGTCATATTGTAGATCCTTTCTTAACAGGAAAATATGTTCATGTTTGTGACAGGCAATGCTCAGCTGCATGTACTATTCCACAAGAGAGAATGCAGGAGTGGGTCTGATACAATTGTGACAACCACCTGAACCTGAAAAAACCTGGATGCAAACTCAAACTCAACAGCGATAAAACGGAATTCCTCCTCATAGGCTCCAAATCCACACTCAGCAAAACCAATAACTCCACTCTCACCATAGACGGCACCATTGTCTCCCCATCTCCCCAGGCCCGCAACCTTGGCGTTATTTTTGACTCCACCCTCTCCCTTGAACCTCACATCCGCCATGTCATCAAAACCTCTCTCACACTCAGACCCTCTCAGACCCTCTCTCACACCCCCCGCTGCTGAAAGACTCATTCACGCCTTCATCTCCTCCCGACTGGACTACTGCAACTCACTTCTCCTTGGCATCAGCTCTACCAACATCAACCGACTCCAACTTGTCCAGGACGCAGCTGCCCGACTCATCACCCGCTCCAAATCCTGGCATCACATCACTCCAGTCCTAAAACAACTCCACTGGCTTCCTATCTCCCACCGGATCACCTACAAAATCCTGGTCCTCACCTACAAAGCCCTCCACCATCTGGCACCCTCATACTTCACTGACCTCCTCTCCCCCTACCAACCCTCACGGTCCCTCAGATCTACCTCAGCCGGTCTCCTCTGCATCCACAAGTCCTACCTCTGCAGTTTTGGGGACAGAACCTGTCTTGTTTTCTCTTGTTTTGTTTGTGTAATCTACCTCCCCTGTAAAGAGACTTTGAGTCTATGAAAAGCGCAATATAAATTAAATGTATTATTATTATTATTATTATTAACAATATTAATAGATTGCCATCTATTGCAGTTGCAAATAAATTGGAGCTGGCAGCAATCCCCCCAGAACTGGTTGACTTAAATGTGCTTGAAAGACAGCCAAAATAGTTGCATTGCCCAAAGGACAGCAAAGAGCAGTATATGGTGCTGTTGTGTGTGTACCATCAGAGGTAGGAGCAACAGTGAACTGTCTGCCAAGACCTAGCAGGGAAGCCCAGCTGTTGCAAGTGAAACTTAAAAGACGCATCAAGTACAAATGAAAATGCTACATTCAACAGTCTTCCAGATGATTAGCCAAGTGATGCAGAGGAGACCCAACCAGATGACCCAGATGCAATTACTGATGAAGAAATGGTGTCAGAAATGGGAACCACTGCAGATGCAAACAGTGAGCAGGCCGACCAGTCCAAAGACCCAGAAAAAGAAAAAGAGGAATTGAGACCAGATCTGGCCCTGGACACTTGCATGCAGCCCCCAGACACTGCAGAGGAACTTCTATCATACGGTGACAGAATATTCAGCATTGCACCGGCCCAAGGAAACAAACGAGTTGGCTTCTTTTCCATTCCAAAACTAGAAGCAATGTCCTTCCCAGTGCCGTTTCCAACCGGAGAGAACACATTAGATGAGGTAAGACAAATTAAACTGTCCCCAAGCATGTACTTCAATGCAAGGCTGTTCTCTGTAGATACCCATTTTGCAAATGACCAGAGTTACCTATTCTTACCTATTGAAAGCATGAAGGCTACAAGCAAGACCACCGGCGGTGCTTTCCGCGTCTGCCCCGGCTGCGACACCGGCTACATCATGCCGGCGGACCTCCATCCCCGCTGTGAAACCTGCCTCGGTGCCACTCACGTCGGCATGACTCTTCACACCCAACGCCTCCTGCCAGTATTGCGCCCGCCTGCCATCTAAAGAGCTTCACCGGCGGGCGGAAGCTTTCATGGCTCTTGAGGGTGACGGGGATGGCAGCTGGGCGGACCGACGGGACTCTGCCGACACCCTGGAGTTGTTGGATGAGGACGTCTTCGGAGGGCACGAGTCTGATGACTCGTCTTCCTCCCACGGCGACTCTCCCATCGGCTGTCCCCCCTCCTCCCTGGGAGGATTGGACACAGAGATGGGGATCGACGCCTTTCCTCTAAGGCTCTCCCTGTCTCCAGAACGGCCAGGGGCACCGCGTCAGCGGGCTTCCCCTCTGCCGCAGACGACTCCACCTTCCAACACTAAGGCCCTCTTCCTTGACCTGCCGGACATCATCAGGAAGGCGCCGGACCTGAGAGGCATAGCGCTCCCGGCGGAGCTTCCGCCCCCCTGCTCGAGGCCTGCTGAGTGGTGACGTATACGCCCAGGAGCCGCCGTCTAAGCGGTCTCCACTCTGGCCGCGCTTCAGGGAGCTTCGGCCATTTGTGGAGGAGGCTCTCTCCCATCCTGGGAAAGGATGGGAGAGAGGTCAAAAGATGAAGAGAAAGGGATGGAGAAAAGCGAAGGAGCAGGGTCTTAGAGGAGAACAACACTGCCATCAAGCTTTACTTCATTGAAGACGAGGCCATCGAGAAAGCCGTCCAAGGTATGCCAGCCAATTTGCCAGTAGTTCCATCCACAATGCGGATCCACCAAGTTGTTTGTGTGGCTGCAAGGCAAATTGCCTACCATGATGTAAGCTGTATGTGCACAGTCCACAACAAGAAACTGGAATGCCAGTGTTTCAATACATAAATAAGGCTATTTCAATTTTGTCAGGAATTACGCAGCATTCTTGCACATTTCTTGCGAAAATGTGG
Source organism: Gymnocephalus cernua (assembly GCA_023631565.1). Lineage (NCBI taxonomy): Eukaryota > Metazoa > Chordata > Actinopteri > Perciformes > Percidae > Gymnocephalus > Gymnocephalus cernua. Next base: position 33,386,821 of record CM042426.1, on the reverse strand, counting down.
AGTTAGATTAGAAATTTCTTCATCGTAAACTGGAAAGGATGGTGCTGGTCAGTTTTTCTTGATTTCTCTTTAATTACAATATGCCATTATTTACAAGGGACATCTAAACTGTGAGATTATGCCAGAAGCTGATCTCAAATTTTGGAATTTATTGGAAAAATGAATAGTTGAATAACAAAATGACTGTGACGGGGTTGAATTAAATTGGGACTTGTTTGAGAAAATAATACAGAATAATAACTTAATACTCTACATTGAGATGGGAAAAGGTATTTTCTATCAAGTACACACATTACTTTGTCACATCAAATAAAAAAAAGCTTAAGATTTTAATGTTCATTGTTTCATCCTCCTCAATCACAAAAGGCACCGAATCTGTAGAATGACCCAGACGGCCACGTCCTACCTCCACCAGGTAGCCGAAGAGGCAGAGCACCTACGGCGGCTCGGATCTTGGAAAGTGGCTCCCCCACAGCAGCGCCGGCATCAAGATAGCCGTCGCAAGAGGAAGCGCCCCGCAGTCTCTGCTGCAGCTGCACCCTCTCATGCTTCAACCTCCGCTCCGCCCGCCCCACCTCCACTACGACAGCCAGCCCCACCGGGCGGCTCCCACCTGGTCGAACCTGCCCCGAGCCACCCAGCAAGCAACGGCGACGGTGGCAATGACGGGGCGCGGGGAACAGCTGTCCCTCCACCGTTAAGAGCGGGAAACACAACGGCCCTTTTAAGGGCCACTCCCATCCATCTAAAGAGCAGTTTCCCCTTAACCTTGCAGCACGTGTTTCCATTAAACACTGCGCTGACAACACGACAGCCGTTCCCCACACAAGCGTTCACCAGCCTGCCTCCACTCAAAGAGCCTCTGCGCTCTCTTCCTATGCTTACAACGGGAGCAAGCGCCCACTCACGAGTAGCGGCGCCGCTCACGCACCTTTCCTCCCCCGACTAGACTGTCGAGAGAAAGGCAATGGCTCAGTGGCCACTCCTACCCCATACAGCAGTGACCGGCCACTGCCTGCCTCCGCTCACAGAGCCTCGCCGCTCTCTTCCTACGCTTACAGCGGGAGCGAGCACCCATTCACGAGTAGCGGCGCCGCTCACACAGTGGCTGCTCCCGCCTTTCACGGCGGTGACCGGCCCTTTCGACAGAGTCCTACCTTGGGCTGGGCGGCACGAACACACGTCCTGCCCAGCGGCGGAATGGGCTCTACGTTCCCTGCTGACCATGTCCACAGACAATACACAGACATGCGCGCGCCTGCTCGCAGAGCGCAGCACGGCATGGATAAATCTGACACACATGGACTCATGGATGTCAAAACTGATAACGCAGGGCTTATACACTCACTCCAGTTCGCCTCCCCCCCGCCTTGCTTCGTGGGCGTGTTGGAGACAACCGTGTCATCTCCGGCGAAGATAGACGCCATGACATCAGAGATAGAGAGTCTACTGACAAAAGGAGTAATCTCTCTCGTCCCTCCAGGAGAGAACGAGGGGTTTTACTCACGTTGTTTTCTCACACCGAAGAAGATAGTTGCGACTATGTTGCGGCCCATACTCGACCTGTACCAATTCAACTGGTGCATCACGGAACGCCCATTTCACATGTTGACCGTCAGGCACGTGCTGGAATGCGTGCGTCACCACGTGTGGTACACATCTGTAGATCTGAAAGAAGCATACTTTCACATCCATATTATTCCCAGACACAGGAAATTCCTGCACTTTTGCTTCCAAGGGGCCCATTTCCAGTACAACGGCTGCCGTTCAGTTACTCTGGCCCCCCGCACATTTTCCAAATGCATGGAGACAGCTCTCCAGCAGTTGCGGAAAAAAGGCGTAGGAGTTCCTTTTTTATCTGGACGATTTGCTCAAAAAGGAGTAGGAGTTCCTTTTTTATCTGGACGATTTGCTCATTCTGGCCCCCCGAGAGAGAAGGCGGCGCTGCAGACTATGGAAGTTCTGCTACATTTGCAAACACTGGGCTTCGCCATAAACTGGCAAAAGAGCTCATTGGTCCCCGCACAATCGATAGTTTACCTGGGCGTGGTCATAAACTCGATTGTGATGAGAGCCAAGCTGTTGACGCCGAGGCGAGACATGCTAACCTCCCTATCGTCACGCATCACGCCACACGCGACAGTATCAGCACTGTCAGTGATGCGTCAGTTGGGCATGATGTCTGCGGCTCACGTGGTGGTTCCCCTGGGTCTCCTCCACATGAGGAAAATCCAGAGGTGGTTCCTGTGGTTTCTGTGATGATCTGTGATTTAATCATTTCCACATTTGCAGAATCATCAAAGAGAATGTCCAAAAAGGTGCTGGCTCCAAGAGTGTGGTTGTGTTAAATGTTTTGGAACCGTCGCTTGCATTGTGCTGCAAGTTGTGAAGCCAGACTGTTATCTGCCCAGCAGATGCAGTTGCTTGCTGGAGAAGAGAGACCAGAGGTATGACTTCGGAAATTGTTACATACCGCTCTGCTGAAACCTCTTTAGAGGCCTCTTCAAAAGGCCTGAGAACGTCAATGGCCTGCCTGATGTGGGACCAGTCTCCATCACTTAGGCACATGTTTCTCCCAAGAAGTGCTGTTGTGATGGCTTGTTGTTGTTCATACAGTCTGTCAATCATGTACAACACCTAGTTCAATCTAGTTTCCACTGCTTGGATTAGTTTATGCTGTGACAAGTTCAACTGATTTTGTAC